>JAQIUS010000088.1:0-163813 GCA_028639655.1 Colletotrichum sp. SAR 10_66 | reverse complement strand
CCGCTGGTGGGGGCAGGGGCCCAGGCCCAGGCGTCGCCCTGTGGGCGCCGGCCCCAGACCCGGGCCGACAACAGATGGACGGATGGGATTAAGGGGGTTGGGCCGACGGGGGCGGGGATCTTTTTGAGGCGGGTGCAGGGCGATTGGGAAGAGGTATTTCCGTATGCTGATCAGAGGGCGTTGGAGGTTGCGGTCAAGTTTGGGTTGATTGAGGAGGGAGATGGGGCGCAGGAGTTGGCGAAAAGCGTTGAAGATGATAGGGGGAAGTTTGTGAGGCTACTTGATGTACTTGTTGGGATACAGCTAGAGAAGAAGACGGAGGAGGCATTGGAGAAAGTAAGCGTCACGAAATAACTCCGAAACCCACATCAATGGAGCTCATAATTGCTCGTTCATCGTTATTCATAGAGGTTAAGCTTGCTAGTCAAACATGCTTGATTCCGCCCGCAGGTATCAATCCTCGTCGCCGTCACCATTTTCATAGCCCTAGTCATTCTAGTACCGAGGGTTCTGTCCGTAATCTGGGTTCTGGCCATGACCTTGGTTCTGGTCGTATCCTTGGTTGCCGCCATAGTAGCCCTGGTTTCCTCCGTAGCTCTGGTTTCCTCCATGTCCCTGATTCTGACCTCCGTAGTTCTGCTGACCAGAGTGGTGCTGCTCGGATTGGTATCCCTGGTGCTGCTGATACTGGTCAGGGCGGTACTCCTGATGCTGCTGCTGTTGGTACTGGTCGGGCCGGTATTCTTGGTGTTGCTGCTGCTGGTAGTTGCCGGGGTTGTATCCCTGCTGCTGGCCACCCGACTCGTGGTGTGAGGGCGGAGGAGGGTAGTTGCCCTGCGCAGGAGGGACGGGCTGGTTGCCGCCGCCGAGCTGCACGTTCGGGGATCCGACGCTTACACCCTCGTTGCCAATGTCATCCGGCACGTTGATCTTCACATTAGGAAGATACTTCTGCACCTTGGTCTCGACCATGTTCTGCACGAACACCCAGCTCTCGCGCTCGAACTTGCGGTGACCTCCGTTGACGACGCCCAAGATGCTCTCACGCAGCGTCTCCTGAACTTTGCGGATCAGGCCGCGGATCTTGCTGACCAGCTTCACCTTGATGTCGTCTCCAAAGCCACGGTCTGTCGAGCCTCCAGCCTCGCGGTCGAGCTGTGAGTCGAAGGGGTTGCCACCAAGGATCTTCTCCAATGGCCGCTGGAACTGGTCGGGCAGGAGCTCGAAGAGCTGCTTCTCGATGCCTCCGAGGATGTTGCGGAACTCCAGACGGACCTCTCTGTGAACCTTCGCCAAACCTGTGCTCAGCTTGTCGCTGATGACCCTGGAGAAGCCGCTTCCGCTTCCGCCTTCCTCACTATCGCGGTCACCCAGGCCTCGGGAAGCACCCTCGCCGGAAGAGTGCTTCTTTCCGAACAAACCACCGATGCCCTTGACTAGATCCTTCACCTGGTCCTCAACTTCACCCTTCATACCTTCGCCAAGGTCTCGCGTGCTCGTGTTGCCGCGAAGCCAGCGCTTGATGTGATCCAGTGCGATGCGGGTGAACTGCTCGGCGATGGGCGCATGCTGGTCCCTCAGCTTCGCGCCGACCTTCTCCTTGATCTCGGGGCTGATGAGGCGAGCCTTCTCCTCGGGGTTGCGCGCAGCATCCTTGACCGTGTTGCTTAGCACTCCAAGAAGTCCGTCGAGCTCGAACTTGTTGCCTCCGCCCTGCCTGTCGTCTCCGATGTGGTCCTGCACCGCGTTGATGGCAGCTGAGAGGAAGCCCTTTGCACCGCGAGAGAACGAATCGGTGTGATCGATGCCACGAGACTGGGTCTCACCACCTCCTCCCCCACGGCCTTCGGTCAAGTCGAAAATCTCCCTCAGGTCATCTCCGGCGCCATCGGTGATCTTGCTGAAGCTCTGGGTGAGCTTCGCGATCTCGTCGGCGAAGGGCAGGGACTGGCCACCGTAGGAGTCCGGAGGCGAGTCATTCAAGCTCCGGGCGCCGCTGGGATCCTTGTCCTTGTTGAAAAGCGAGCGGAAGGCGTCAATGACCTGGTCCTCGAGGCTGTCGATGGTCTTATTCTGGAAAATCTCGAGCTCGGAGGTGATGCGGGGTTGGATCTGGGGCGCGAGCGAGTCAACGTACTTGTCGATCTTCTCGAAGACAACGTCAGGGATGGGAGACATGGCTGCGGTCGGAAGAGAAGGGAATGTGGTAAGGACGGTCGGTGGTGGTCTGGCGGGTGATGTCGCAGCGAAAGGGGCTGGCGTGCTATGCCCAACTTGTACTTCGCGCTGGTGAGGCAGAGCTGTGAGGCAGCCGGGGTGAGCTCCTGCGTGCTGAGTGTGAGCTGAGCTGACTGAGCTGCACCGACCGAGCTGAGGTGCGGGGTGGTGGGGTGGTACGTGTCGGATCACGTGTGGTGACGTCAGCCGTGGTGAAACGGATGCCAAGCAGGTGTAACGGTCAAGGCAACGGTTCAACGTTCTACACGGAGGACGACCGTCAAAGCTTCCGTCTTCATAAAAGATGCTTGATGAATGCACAATAATCGAGTTGCACAAGAGAATGCAGTTATGCAATTGTGTTATTATTACGATGGATGCCAGGAACTCGACCCCAACGCATCTTAGACTTCTCTACTTCAAAGACTCGAGAATAAGCTTCTTGTATCCTTCGACAGCACCTTCCAAATCTGAGACGTTAATTCGCTCATCATTCGAATGCGCCACAAGAATGGTGCCGGGACCATACAGATATTTCTTATGATCGCCTTCAAGATACGGAACGTCCGTATAATAGTTCGCAATGGTTGTGTTGAAGCCTGAAAATGTTAGCGAATTATCCAGTCATGTGTTGACATAGTTGCAACTTACCTTCAACATCATAGTCCAAGCTGACAGGCTTCCCGCCTGTGTTGAAAGAGAGGCTGACATGTTCCGGCGTAGCGGCATACGCTGCCTTGCTGATCACGTCCTTGATGCTATCAATGTCATCGACGGCGACCCGAATAGACGCTCTCGCAGTAGCATTCTCCGGGATGACGTTGCTCGCGATCCCGCCCTCAATCACACCGACATTCAAAGTCGTGTTGCCAAATTCCTCGGACGACGGCAACTCGGCGCCGATGATTCCCCCCAAAGAGCGCACGAGAAGATCAATCGCGTTGCGACCTTGCTCAGGATACCCAGAATGTCCAGCGATTCCAGAAGCCGTGACGTTGAGCCCCAGCACACCCTTGTGGGCCCGTACAAGCTGGTTCTCCGTCGGCTCGCCAAATACAACGGCCTCCCACGTGAGGTTGAGGTTGTTGGCCGCCTTCATCCCGTCGCCGCCGACCTCCTCTCCGACTACGAACAGAAGGGAGACATCTCCTTCGCTGATCTCACCGCTCGCGAGAAGGTCTTCCACGGCGGTGACCTGAGCGGCGATGCTGCCCTTCGCATCGGACGTTCCGCGGCCCCGGATCTCGTCGCCGTTGCGAGAGTACGGGATGTACGGCGGCACGGTGTCGTAATGTGAGGTGAGCAGAACGCGAGCCTCGCGGGAGCTACCAGAGTACGCGTAGACGTTCTGGCGGCCAGCAGTGACAGTCTGCAATTCGACGGTGAAGTTGTTCTCGAGGTACGTCTTCAGGACGTCCGTTCCGGGCGCTTCGGCATTGGAGGTTGAGTCGACCTCGACGAGGGACTTGTGCAGCGCGAGAAGGGCCTCGGTGTACGATGCAGCCCGGGCCGATGAAGCCGCTAACGAGAAGATAAGACTGGCGAGCGTGAGGACCTTCATGATGCGGACCTGAAATGAATTGAGCTGGAGCGTGTAGAGTGAACCCGGGGAAGTTCCCGAGCGAGTTGGGAACCCAGGCGATTATTATCGCGTTGTGTTGTGCGTTATCGGCGGCTGTTGTATTGATCATCACCGCTGAGCATGGCGTGATGACGAAACCCTGCTTTCAATCCGACTCTAGATGCGGTTCGCTGCAGGTGCAGCGGGAGGGGTAACACAGCGCCAAGATGATAAGTGTGGGGGACGTGATAGTTAGATCTCGGTCTCCTGCTTGTCTAACCGACAGTAAAATGTTGCGTCGGCCAGACGTACGAGCTCAGTTGAGGATGGTTGTTGGAGGGGGGAAAGACTGTAGCTTGAATTGAATGTGGGCCGAGGTTGCGGGAGGGATGATGGCTTGCATTCCTACGAACCTTTTTTCGAGCTTCCACGAGTTAGCAAACTCCTACCAATTTGGGGCATGCTCCGGGGAATCTTGCGACACATCGATACTCGGAACATGGAAGAAATTGATTAAAGCAACAATTCAAATTTCTTTTTTTCTTTTCTGGAGTTTAATAATCACTATGATTTCCTTTGGGCTGCAAGGTTGATCGGCCAAGTTACGACCCTACCCCATCGAAGCAGCAGCGCCCTATGCGTCAGACACTCATTGCCTACCGATCTTATATTACACAGATCATGCCCTGTCGAGCATTTCGACTTTGATACCTTCAAAATCCGCCTTGGACTGGCTGGTCTTCCGTGATATGGTAACGTTTTGGAACTGACGGAACTTTCTAGCCGACAAGCGTGCATGGAACTAGAAGAGCGCGGTGGTTAGAAAGAAATGAATCCTTATGCATGTGGCAGTAATAATATCTTACCATCTGGTTAATCTCCTCTAGTGTTCTTCCCTTGAGTTCTGGGATGTAGAAATACGTCCAAACAGCCGAGATGATGCATGAAGGAAACCAGATATATCCATATCTAGGACCCCAGTTGAGGGCGCTTGGGTTGATGAAGTATGGTGCAGTGAAGGTTATCAGCCAGGCGAGGAAATATCCGGCTGCTGATGCAACGCCTAAAGTATAGCTACGCAGGCGTTGAGACGGAGCTTCACCGGCGACCATCCAGGAATACGGCGCAATCATCCCCTAAAGCAGTTCATATTAGTACTGACGGGCATATATAACACACTTGCAGCTTACGTTGTAGGCTATCATGAACAGACACGATATCGCGACCAGCAAATTCCCAGTGGAGACTGTGTTCGGATGTTTGTCAAACGTGATTGCCATGATCAGCTGAAAGCAGCCGGATAGCACAAGTCCGGCCAGGAGGAAGACCCGACGACGCCCGTAACGCACCACGACCAGTGCGTTTGCAATGATTGCTAGAAGACCACATGTTGACAAAACGTTGGTCATGGCGAAAGGGTGCTCAACTCTGGCGATGGTGAAGAAGTATGCCTTATAGGCTTGGGTCTGTTAGTCTTTAGACGACGGAAGTGCTCAGACGGGTTCTTACCAATGATGAACATTGAACCCGAGGCACCTTGCAAGCATACTGCGCAGATGGAGATGATCGTTCTTCTCCTGTCGATTGGGTCTTTGAACATGTCCCAGAATGTCACCGACTTCTTCGTCTCAAAATCCTCAAGCACTGCACCTCGAATCTCGTTGACCTCGTCCTCGACATCAACACCGGTAGGTCTGAGCCACACCAGAGCTTTCCTTCCTTCTTCAATTCGATCTCTCATAATAAGCCATCGGGGTGACTCAGGGATGAAGAAGAGGCTAGCAGCTATGACAACGGGAACAGCATATACCACTCCTAAAGGTATCAAATAGGCCGACTTGTCTGGGCGTTGAGCGGTTGCCCAGTCTATAATGGTACCGAGGAGAGTTCCCTATGTGTTCAATCAGTCCCTGCTGGCATCGAAGAATGAATGATCCTCACAATGGTGACACAGAACTGGAAACCGGTCATGAATAGTCCTCGATACTTTGCCGGGCTGGTCTCCTGGATGTAAAGTTGCGAAAACGTCATGAAGCCACCATTGCCCAAGCCGATGAGCAAGCGACCAACGTAGAGCGCTCCAATGTGCGTTGTCGTCATCATAATGATGTTGGCCACTACGCAGAGTACACAGGATAACCATAAACACATCTTTCGACTCAACTTCGAGGCGATTGCTCCTGCGAGCATGGAGCTAATGAAAGCGCCGAGGGTCATGAGAGATGATATCAACTGCTGGCGAGTGGTGGAAATATTCCATCCGATGGATGTTTTGGGGTCTTCGTAGCCATATACCTATCATTTCGCCTGCAGTTTAGTAACTGACCCGGCGCTGAGAAGCAATCGTTGAAGCACAAACCTGAAGAAACCCGGGCATGGCCTGCAAGCCACCGATGATTCCAAAATCAACTCCATATTGGAATGGAGACAGCACTACCATTCCGCACGCAACGAAACATCTCCAATTGGCACGAATACCATCAGGACGGCGTTCTCTCATTTCAGCACGAGTTACAATGTGGAGAGCGAAAGTTCAGACGGAGGAGGAAGGACAACTTTGGAAGCCGAATGTGGGGAGACGTCGTTTCCAAGGGGCGTCGAACTACTTAAGAAAACGCCAACACGGCAGACTGCCGCCATCACGACCCCTGGCGTCGTATTTCGGGCCTTTCTGTCATTTTACCTTCCGCTGCCTCGACCCGTGTGCTTATTCAGAGCTTTCAAAAGTGCGGAGGGTAACATGGTGGCTTTAGACCCACGCGGAGAACCGACAAAGACAGGCAGGGATCAGTGCAGCTAGCATGGGAACAGGTGATGATGTTGCATCGCACCCAAGACGTGGCACGGCAGAGTGACTGGCTGGCAAGCGCCAACAAGCTTGCCATGGATGCAGGAGAGCGCATCCACGACGCGGGTAGCCGTTCGAATAATGGCCGGAAGACATTATCAGAGCAAAGGGCTGGCTCATGTGGGGTAAATTGTTAAACGCGGGGTGCAACGTCTCGAGGAAGGACCCCACGGCAGATGTTTGGGGATAAATCGTGTTTCGCGGCAAATGCTTTTCTTCTTTTCCGGTTGGCAAAGTTTGTGACAAAACTCCCTTCATCACCCGAGGTCACTTGGATGTTGACACTGTCTTGATTTACAGCACCACCTGAAAGTCCGGACTTCCTCGGCATCAACTTCCCATCTCTCCTTAGCATCCTTACTCGTTTGGAGTCAGAAGTCTTTCATCATGTCTACCCCACCAAGGCACAGCAGCGGGATCAAAGTAATTATCGTCGGTGCTGGCTTCGGTGGTTTGACCGCAGCAATCGAGTGCCACCGGCAAGGTCACGATGTCGTGATTTACGAATCGTTCCCGGAACTGAAGCAACTCGGAGACATCATCTCCTTTGGACCAAATGCCGGTCGGATCTTTCATCGGTGGTCCAATGGCGATGTCGTTTCAAGACTACGTCCTTTGAGCATAAATCTCGAAAACTACGGCTTTAGAATCCACAAGTGGGATACTGGAGAAGTAGTTCTGACTCAAAGAAGGCCACCTCCCGATCCCGAGGCGCCGGTTCTGAATGGCCACAGAGGCGAGCTTCATGAGGTGGTTTTTAATTACGCGCGAGACGAGTTGAAGATCCCCATTCACTTAGGAGAGCCGGTCGTTGATTACTTTGAAAGTCAAGACGACGCTGGTATTCAACTTCAGGACGGCAGAAAGGTTCGTATGACGAATCCATGACTTCAACGTGATCAATAAGTGGCATTTGGGATGGAGAATCTGCTTTGCTGACTGATAGGCCAGATTGATGCCGATGTAGTGATTGCAGCCGACGGTGTTCGGTCTAAAGCGAGGGAGCTTGTCCTTAAACACAAGGAAAAGCCAGTAAGCAGTGGCTACGCGGTATGGCGGGCATGGTAAGACATTATCTCTTTGGGACAAGTGATCAAGTACGCTGATCTGAACTCTTAGGTTCTCTGCCGATGCCCTGCTCGCAGACTCCCGAACAAGGGAGTTCTGCGAGAATGGTGACACATTCAATGGTTGGATCGGACCCGACGCTCACTTTCTGTTCTCGACTATCAAAGGCGGCAAAGACGCCTCTTGGGTGCTGACTCACAAAGACGAGTACGATATTGACGAGTCGTGGTCGCTTCCGGGCAAATTGGAGGACGTTTTCAAAGCGCTGGAAGGCTGGGATCCGCTTTGCAAGGTAATCGTAGAGAAGACCCCGTCACTGGTTGACTGGAAGCTGGTCTATCGGGATGCCCTGCCGAATTGGGTCAGCAGCGGCGGCAGAATTGCACTGCTCGGGGATGCAGTACACCCGTTCCTGCCGACGAGCGTTCAGGGAGCCACGCAAGCAATGGAGGACGGTGTGACGATCGCCATTTGCTTGAGACGAGCTGGCAAAGGCAAGATTCCCACAGCTCTCAAGACGTACCAAGAGATGCGGTGAGTCGTGCGCCCATTGTGCAAAGGGTGATCGCCGAAGCTGATACACAGAGAACAGGTATGAGCGTGTGAAAGCAGTGCAGCAAACCGGACTGTCAACCCGCGATCTTTGGCACAAGACGGATTGGAACAAGGTGAAGGAGAACCCGCAGAGTATTGCGCTGCCGAGAGAGGACTGGATCCTTGAGTTCGACGCAGAGAAGCACGCAGAAGAGGCATTCGAAAGTTTGTTGAAGCCTGGCCTCTAGATTCCCTCAAGATTATGTTGACTAAACGACCACGGGGCCAAGAGATAGAAGTCTGCAAAGAGGAGTCGCGCTCAAATAGTGACTTCAGAGCGTCGGCGATACAATAGATCACCACTCATTTAGTGCCATAGACTGGAGAAGTGTGTAGAGGGTTCAAGTACCAGACATGATTTCTATCCAATTCAATTAGTGACGATATGAAAAAGCTCAACTCTTGATCAGCTTCAGAGAATCCGTTGAAGCCATCTGACGTGTTCAAACTCGGTGTTTGCAAATTTCCGTACGGGGCATTCGCAAAAGCCAGGTGGTCAATGTTCCCGCCTTGACTCGAAGCAGACATTCTGGGATCATCCTGAGATGACATCGACAACACACCGAGTCCCATTGTCCCCTGATCGGCAGACGAACTGCAGATATCTTCGTGCGATGACATCCAGGCAGCTTGATGCGTCCGTTCACTGGACGTGGAATTCGTCGTATGTTGCGCTTCCATAGCAGCCATCTCCAATTTCTTTCGCATCAATCGTTGCTCTAATGAGTCTAGGTTTTGTAATAGACTTTGCGGGGTATCCCATACATCCGTATAACTCTGGTAGGTCTTACGAAGCAACACAATCTTCTGCCCAGACAATTCATCGCAGATTGACGGAACAAAGACCTTGCGTAGAATCTGTAGAGAAGCCGCAAGCCATACCGTGCTCGCTAAGAAGGGGCTGGTCCATTTGATGTGTGTATTTGATGAGCGACAAATAATTGCGTAAATGTCATCAGATGCCTCGAGACAGTTACGTAGCCCTTCTGAGTGAGAAAGCCTCTCCTTTGGGTCTCTGGGTGTAGCGGTCCACCCTAAAGATGGGGAAGAACTGCCAGATTCTGAGAATATCGTACCAAGCAATACCTCACTGAAAGCATAGTGATGATAAATCATGAATCGTGCCAGCTGGGTCGCGAGAAAGATTGAATGTTGCGCGGCGTCCAACTTCCTATCAGAAACGGCTTGGGTGTTGTAGCTTACGAATGAAGGTGTTGAAGATCCAAAATCGAGTTGATTCCCCTTGTAAGCAAGCCGTTGCGGTAAGTCAGCAACGGTTTGCTGGAGAGCCTTCAGCAACATAGACAGTTGTCGAGTGTCTTCAGCGGACTGTCTTCTGCGAAAGGATCCATGAAAGTATCGTTTGAGAGAGTGAAAGTCGTCTCCCGGAGCAAGGTCCGAAAGTATACTATGCAGGTTGCCTTGGGCTAAGACCTGCGCATTCCGCATGATGGAGTTGATAGTAATAAACCATGCAGCGCTACTGTTATTACCCGACAGAGCCAGTTTTCTTGACCTGTCCGTCGGGTTGGGGTCAAGTAAGCAGCTTGACTGAAATGTATTCTTGAACCACATATCGTCGGGTATAGGAAGATACGTTTCGTTGAGGTCCTGACCAATAGCAGTGGGGCAGCGGCGCACCGTTGAGGCGAATACGTCCATTTCCCAGATGGCCCACCAGCTGCGCCGTCTTTCTTCCATAGCTGACCACTGATTCAGGTCTGCCGTGGTCGATGGCGGGGTCGTTGGTGCCATGCTGTCAACCAAATGAAGTCTTAGTTCATATGCTACCCTAACACATGTGCCTACCATGCGCCATGCACGACCACGGACACCCCTTGTGAGTTCGTAGAAGGTGCACAATATCAATGCTTGAAGAAGACAGAGTGGTGGTGGGTCGTCGTCACACTCGTCGATAGCTTGATCAATGAGTTTCCTGGCCAGGCCATGGAAATATGCGTGAGATGAGCTACAATGTGCTTCGGCGAGAGGTAAAGTCTCGTCATCAGCGAAGCGTGCCGAGATGGAGAACATGGACGACATCAAGGCACTCAGATGAAGAGTGTTTGGGATGGCCTGAATCTTGTCCCCAAAAGATGGTTGATGGAAAAGAGAGAATGCTGTCATATTTTCGAAATACAGATTAGTGCTAAGAGCATTGTCAGCAAGCCGGAACCTAAATGAATAGTTAACGATTTACATGACGCACAGCAGTTGCAGTGACTCGACTGATAACCCCAGTGACTCGCAGACTTGCATGAGGACGTTCTGGGTCTCCGCAAGTCTAACGAAGAAACCGCCATTTGTCGGCGAGGGACCCCTCGAAAGAGGTGTCACGTTTGCTTCATGGGAAGGGTGGACTAGGGCAGAGAGGCTGATGGCGCGGACAAATCTGGTGTCAGAAACATGGGAGGAGCCGGGGCGTGTGTTCTCGTCTTGGTTCGTGGATCGGGGTAGCATGAAGCCATTTTGGTGCTCCCAAACTTTGGCAGGAGGGTCGAAACCTTGCGACACCACTGCAGGTGGGTTGCTGAATTGCTCCGTTGGTGTGCCTTGACAGGGAACGGCCGGTGTACCCAGACTGATGTGGACGGCCTCGTCGGAAGTTCGTTGGCGCTTGCGATTTCGTGAGCCTTTTTACGCATTTGTCAGTTCTTAGTAGACAGGCACTTTAGAACGGTGACCATACCTAGCTTAGGTCCCGGCTTCAGTCGCGTAGACGGGTAGATGCATGCGCGAGAAGTCTTTTCGCAAAGCAGGCAACGAGGCAAAGAACGGTCGCTGCAAATCGCCATGAGTATACATAAGCCTGTGCCGTTTTCGAATCAATAACTTACCATTTGGCTTTCTTTCTGCGGGCCAGTTAGGCCTGATCAGCACATGGACGCTCCCTGAGTCACGATAGCAGGGTGGAGCCACACCTTTTGCAAGATCTGCAGCTGAGATCCGATAGTTCGACTTCATGTGCGGTGCCAGTGGGTGTATTCCCCGGCTCTTCACGGTCACCAAGATTCACTGTCATGATAGAGATGATTACAGTCAGAAGGCCGGGCTGGTTCATGAATGAAGTCAAGAGCTCAGCCATGTCCAACTCCGCGAAACGTAGACAGGTGGGTTTTCACCGGCCCGTCGTGGGGCTATCCCCGGCGCCAGTCACACGGGCACAGGCATTGGGCCTCTTCTTCGCACCCCTGAGACAGCGTAAATCAGGGTATTGCTAAACGCTTCAACATTAATATCAGTATCCTGCCATCCTGCGAACCACATCCAATAGACTAAAATGGCCTTTGACGCCATTTGAACCAAAGCCGAAGATTTGAAGACATCTGGACCGGAATAGAAATGAACATGGTGAGGTTCTTCAGAGAGGTCGCCACCCTGCTCGCATCCACTCAGTCGTGGATCTTTAGAACGATGATTGGCCCTTACATATGGGCTGATACTGGGTCTCGGACTGATTTTGGGCAATTGCCCCTGATCCGGACGAATTTCCAAACGCCGCGCAGTGCCTCGTCCGCGAGTCTTTTGCAGCCATGATAGAGCCACAATTTTGGAGTGGAAATCGCACCGCGAAACAGCAGCACCGACAACATTCTGCAGACCGACATCTTCACAATGGGCCATGTCCTTGTTTTCTTCATGGTTGGAAGACTAGCATTCCGCTGGATTTTAAGCTTTTATCCTTGATTTTCGCCATCAACCATGCCCGAAACCTAAATAGTCCGTCCGTGTACATGTATTCATATTCACGATGGCGTGGAGTGAAGGAGAAGGGGCTGCTTAACCGTTGGATCGCTGTGAAGCCTATGATGTACCAAGTCACACTAATGAGAGAGATGCCTGACCGTGTGAAAGAATGAGGGACTAACCTAGGTACTATAAGGACTCCAGCGGTCAACTTCTTTTCCTCGTCCTAAACCATCAGATTTATAAACAACAACCGATTATTAAGAATTCTTCTTCTCTTTCCAATCCAACCTGAAAATCTCAAAATGGGTTCTCTCCCTTCTCCCGAGTACGACGCGATCATCGTGGGTGCTGGCTTTGCCGGATGTTACGCCCTTGACCAGCTGCGCAAAGCCGGCTTCAAGACGCTCGTTCTTGATGACGCGGCCGATCTAGGCGGTGTCTGGTACTGGAATTGCTATGCCGGAGCTCGTGTCGACACGCCAGTTCCTCTGTACGAGTTCTCAGAGGAGGAAATCTGGAGGCCGTGGACTTGGTCCGAGAAGTATCCAGGTCGCGATGAGATCCGCAACTACTTCAACCACGTCGAATCCAAGCTCCATCTTAAGAAGGATGTGCGATTCAATACTCGAGTCGTCAGTGCTGAGTTCGACCAAAGCGAGAACCAGTGGACCATTGTTACCAAGGACCAGACTGTGTTCAGATCTCGACACTTCATTCTTTGCACCGGATTTGCGGCGAAGCCGAACATTCCGGACTTCAAGGGGTTGGATTCGTTCGCCGGCATATGCTGCCACACCTCAAAGTGGCCTCAGGGAGGCATTGACTTCAAGGGAAAACGAGTTGGCATCGTCGGCAACGGCTCCAGTGGACTTCAGGTCATCCAGGAGATTGCTCCTGAGGTTGAACATCTGACGGTCTTCCAACGCAGCCCTACTTATGCCCTTCCGATGCGACAAACCCCCCTCTCGGAAGAAGATCAGAAAAAGGAGACCTACCAGGCTCTTTACGATCTTCGTAAGAAGACCTTCGCAGGCCTCGACTTCGAATTCAACCCCGCGACCTGTGCTGATGCTACGGCGGAAGAACGGCAGGCATTCTTCGAGAAGATTTGGGCCAAGGGTGGACTTTCATTTTGGCTCGGCACCTACCAAGATGTCATTAGAAACAAGGAAGCAAACCAGCATGCGTATGAGTTCTGGCGCAGCAAGGTTTTGGAGAGGGTGCACAAGCCAGAGATGCAAGACCTGCTGGCGCCAGCAAAGCCGCCGTACTATTTTGGAACCAAACGGGCTACCCTTGAACAGCGGTACTACGAAGTCTACAATCGCGACAATGTCATCTTGATTGACACCAAGGCAAACCCCATCGCCGAGGTTGTTCCGGACGGCGTCTTCACTGCTGATGGAGAGCTCCGCAAGTTTGACGTCCTCATCTTGGCAACTGGCTTCGACTCGGTGACTGGAGGCATTCTCGCCATCGACATCAAGGGCGCGAAGGGGCAATCGTTGAAGGAGAAGTGGGCCAAGGGTACCACCACTCACCTCGGGATGATGACATCGGAATTTCCAAACGCCTTCTTCATCTACGGGCCCCAGGGGCCTACGTCTTTCTGCAATGGGCCTACTTGCGCAGAGCTCCAGGGCAATTGGATTCGGGACACGTTGGTTTTCCTGCGCGAGCACGGCAAGACTTATATCGAACCTAATCAGGAGGCTGAACAAGCTTGGAGACAACTTGTTAACAACATAGGAGACGCCACCCTCTTGCCACAGACCCAATCTGAGTACATGGGTACGAACATCCCCGGAAAGCCCAAAGGTAAGCAACTCCCTCGACATCGATATTCCAAAGACATAGCAGACGCTGACATGAATGAACAGAAATGCTCAATTTCTTGGGCGGATTGGTTGAGTACACCCGACACATTACTGAGTCGCAAACCAATGATCTGAGGGATTTCAAGCTTCAGTAAAAAGCAGATAGACCCTTTGAGCCTTGCCGCCTTCTGCAACACTATCTTCATTATTTCGTAGCGAGATTTCAAAGAGAAAGTTTCCTGTGCTAAATGAACCTTCGAAAGGGCGTTGATATGAAAATAGAACAGATGCTAACAGTTTCTAAACGTTGGCCTCCTCCCTTCTTGTCTGCAAGTCCAGCTTCCTCTGCTTCCTCCACTCCTCCGCATATCTGACACCGAAGCCATGCTCAAAGACAACACGAATCTCCTCCAAGGTCATATTGGCAGCTTCAGGGAAGCAGAAAATCACAAACACCCAGCCAAGGAATGACAGGCCAGCGTAGAACCCGAAGGTGCCAGATGGTGTCATGCCTCGCATCATAGACAGGAATGTTGAAGAGACAATAATGTTTGGTCCCCAGTTAAAAATGCTATACGGCCGTCAGCGCAATCTTTGATACATGGTCATCATGGAAGCTTACTTGATCATCATTGTGCCACTCGCTCGGACCTCCATGGGGAGGAACTCGTTGGCCTGCCAAGGAACACAGCCCAAGCCAGCGGCGTAAAACGCCACGAACATGATCATTGAGACCAAGACGAGGATTGCTGGCCAACCGACTTCCTGGGTCTTGAGCTCCAAAGTGTTGAGGTCCAGAGGAATCCAATGGAAAGCGATGGCTGCGATGGCTAGACAAACAGGCATTCCCCACATTGTCCAGAGCAGGAGTCTGCGACGTCCAACTCGATCGATAAGGAAGATAGATAGAACGGTGAAGATCCAGTTCGTTCCGGCTACAACGGTGCCAACCGCAATGGGGTTGGAGAAGCCCACAATCTGAAACAGGGTACTGGAGTAGTACATCTACCTTCTTGTTAGCTTCTCGGCGCATCGAAGTGACCAACAGGGTACTGACCAACGTGTTAAAACCGCAAAATTGTTGGAATAGCATCAGTCCGCAAGCGCAAATAGCTGCCCTCAAATTGGCTGGGATAGTGAAAATACTTGTGAGAGACTTCCGAAGAGAAATCTCCTCATTAAGGGCTTTAGCTTGGTTGACCCCACGTTCGATGGAAGTCATTTTATCGGCAATTTCGTCTTCAGTCCCGTTGGGGTAGATTCTTCGGAGGACGCGAACGCACTCTTCTCGCTTTCCGTGGAACATCAACTGACGAGGGGACTCGGGGCACCAGAAGAGGAGAATTCCTAGCACGATAGAAGGAATGCCTCCGATTGCTATCATGTAGCGCCATCCATGAGGTGTCTTGTAGAAGGCAGCATCAAAGGCATAAGCAAGAACCGAGCCGCTGCCGAGGAATATCATGTCGACTGAAATCATACGGCCTCGGAACCTTGCAGGTGATATCTCGGCGATGTATAGTGGCACGATCTGAGTAAATTCCGATGTCAGATGACTTGGTTTGCTAGTCAATAACGGGAATTAGACGTACCATAGATGCTGAGCCAACCCCAAGACCAATAACAAGACGTCCTGCGGCCATCTGGGCGACAGAGAACGACGCTGACTGAATCACAGCTCCGAGCGTAAACAGAACACTGGCGAACCAGATAGAGGGTTTTCGGCCGAGCTTGTCTGCTGTGAGGCCGGCAAAGATGGCTCCTAGAAGAGCACCAGCGGCAGTCAACGCGGTGACAAGCTCCTTCTCGGAATGAGTGAGCTCTTTTCCACCCAGATCTGTTCCGATGACGACCAGAACTCCAGAGATGACACCGGTGTCGTACCCAAAGAGCATGCCGCCAATAGCAGTTGCTGCGGCGCAGAGCCAGACGAAAGCACCGGGCTGA
Organism: Colletotrichum sp. SAR 10_66; assembly: GCA_028639655.1. Lineage (NCBI taxonomy): Eukaryota > Fungi > Ascomycota > Sordariomycetes > Glomerellales > Glomerellaceae > Colletotrichum > Colletotrichum sp. SAR 10_66. Next base: position 148,071 of record JAQIUS010000088.1, on the reverse strand, counting down.
GTCTCCTCAAGACGCTCAAGATCACGATGCTCAACAGCCTTGATGGCATCGGCAACAGCAGCATCTTGTTCGATGTGTTGGACCCCTGGGCTGGGGGCCTCGTCGTCTTTGTTGACAACACCCATGTTGAACGACTAATAATCGCAGGTGTAAACAAGAGGTGGAAGTAAGAGTGGGTGGTGAAAAAGGACTGAATGGGTTGTGAGGTAGGTGAGAAGCGATTCCTGATAAGAGGGTGAGATGTCCGAGCTTCTTATGTAGTCCGACCGGATGGCATGTTCTCATGTCTTTCAGGTTCAAGTCTTCGGCAGCAAGGTTCATCTTGTCAATATCATGGCAGGTACGCAATGTCAAGCTGACGCTAGCGGGCGGGGAGAAACCCGACGGACGGCAGTCTTGATGCGCAAGTCCGAACCATATTCTGAGTTTATGATTGGCCAAGCATATACCAAAAGCCTTGGGGAGGCTCTCCTGAAGTCCATGGCAGACCCACCGGGTTGACAAAATCTAGGCTCTGACTGGACAGAGACAAGGCCATTATGAGGTTCCTTCTGCAACTGTGGATGTGCGGGAGACGTGAGATTGAATGGATTCGTGGGGGTAAGCCGGGGAAGGTTGGCGGAGATCAAGCAAGTGATCGCGGGGTAAGTTAGCAGGGGTTCATCTGGGGAAATGGCACATTTACTGGTTTCCCCACTGAGTTTGCGACTTCTACGGGCTGGTATCTCGAGTCATTGCTCTTAGCGTCGCGCATTTACTGCCTACCTTGACCAGCTTAGGCACGGATTCCGTAACGACCAGTTGCGCTCGCACTCCAATTACCCAAAAGAGACTACGACACACGGTTAGCCGGCAGCTTTACATTATTCGATCAGTAAACGCGCCCAGGAAGGCAAAAATAATCCGGTACTCAGCTCAGCTACCGGAACCAGCTGCCATCTGTAGATGTGAAACAGAGAACCCCTAGACGACTTTCGTCATAAGTCGCCATTTCGGGGATTTTCACCTGCTTTGGAATTTTGTTTTCCGATGGAGGGAAATATCCGTGGCCCGTCAACCGAGACGGGTTGGCTTCCCTATATGAGTAGATGGGGTCGGAAGCTTGCAAAGCCAGGCAACATGCCGATATCCAGTGCTTGGTCTTCTCAATGGCGTTCATCATGAAGATTCTAGTCTTTATCGGAAACCTAATGCCGATGCCAAGTACAAATCTCCTCCATGGCGTTTGTCGAAAAACTCGAGTCTTCAATTGTCGGAAACCTAATGCCGATGAAATACATGTACATGTAAGCTGGCGTGGTATTGAGGGTCCAAGGTAGCAGAATTGTCTAATGTGATGATGGGTTAAAAAGGAGCAGAAGCTTTAGATGACGAATTGTTTGATTAATGAAGCTCCGATCAGCGTAGATTCTATGATCATCTTGTGTTGGGAATGTCTGCTTGTACGTAGGGGAGAAAACACAGAGGTATGTGCGAAATGGCCTGTGACATGTAGCGTAGGCCAGTATTTCTCTGCCTGTTGCTGAATCACTCAGAAGTCAGAAGGACTGCTCTATATTCCTGGCTTATGAATTCACATTGTTCTTATATAGCATTCCTATACACAAAAGTATTGTTTGTAGACATTAAGATGAGTGCCCCCTGATTGTTGATGATGCCTTGCGTTATGATAGGCCACCACCGCCTGCTCCGGTTCACGGGTCGGAGCTTGACCCATTATTCCCGTAATGGCCGGCTACGCTCCGTTGACCTTGGAAGATAAGGCGCGGTCATCTTGAGACGTGCCTGGGAGCAGTATGGAACCACAAAGAAACCAGCTAGCGGCTGAGCGTCGTCAAGCACTCATCATTGTTGAATAATTGGGCACTGGCGCCTGTGAGGTACGACTACCCCCTCAGTTGATAGCGTCGGCTAAAGCTTTCTTGAGAATCCTCGCAAGTAAGACATGCTTGGAAGTCTGCGAAAATACCGAAAGGTCTGGCCAGGACCCGAGAAGACGAGGAAATGCCAAGAGCGCCACGCGAGTTATTATATGGTCGCGTGGCCCGGGCCGGGTATTTGCCATATGTGAGGCAATCGCGAACCCGAAGGGAAAGACGAGGAAATGGCGAGAATACGACCTTCTATGCATTCTACCGGCGGCTAAATTCGTACGAACCAAACCTTTGGTCGTCGCACGTGTGCCCAAGTGTGGAGAAATCGGTAGTCTTATGCGGGATGGAACCTCCGAATCTCTTTTGGCGGCTCGTCTCCGCCGTTGCCAGCCACATTGATCACGGACGGACGGATGTGGAACGCCATCTGTATAGTGATGATTCGTCAAAATCGCCTATATTCATCAGCTATGTATAGGTTCTCTAGACTGATCTCGAGGCTACGGTGCCTGATCGTGAGTGAGCGACATCACGACAAATTATAGCGAAGGTACGAAATGCAAGTAGATGTAATTGGTTATGTCGTGTTCAGAACAGGTTCCCAGATAGATCACATCGATGGATCACTAGCACCAGCCTTCATAACAGCTCCGTGCCAAGGACCAGGTACCGGCTGAATGTTCAAGGTCACAATGCTTCAAATAATGCAACCCAAGCAACCACACATCCTTAAACCAAACTTCCAGCTGCAGCCAACAGAATGGTATAACCAAATGAAGTGGCGCATCAAAATTCCTTCCACCTTCTCTCATAGGCAGCTGCTTCACATTCAGCACCGAGAGTTACACGAAAGCGCCCTTGTCAGACGCCACAACATCGTGGAAAATGCCAAGTTTGAGGGCATCTTCACATAGGATTGAGAAAATATAAAGGCGAGAAGCCCCTCCCCCGAAAACACAGAATCATTGTTCCACCACGCCAACTTCCACGCGCACTTTGTAACATGGTCTCTTTCTCCTCTCTCTTGGTGGCTCTTACCACCGCCGTTGGAGTCTTTGCTCTTCCTGGAGACCTGATCAAGCGTCAATCTACACCAAGCTCAACCGGGACTCACAATGGATACTACTACTCTTGGTGGACTGATGGTGGCTCACAAGTGACGTACACTAATGGAGCCGGGGGCTCGTACTCTGTTGTTTGGCAGACTGGTGGAAACTTTGTCGGTGGCAAGGGATGGAACCCGGGCAGTGCGAGGTATGCCGCCATAAGCTTTGAGAGCTGTTCACGTCTTGATATTAACAAACATTTAGAACCATTACCTACTCAGGAACCTACAGCCCCAACGGCAACAGTTACCTCGCCGTATATGGCTGGACGAGAAACCCCTTGATTGAGGTATTATTCCACAAGTAACAGCTCTTGGTACTTCGTCACTAACGGCTCTAAGTACTACATCGTCGAGAACTTTGGTAAGAGGACATATGCGAGTTCCTTTGCAGCATAAGCCCTTTTGTCGAGTCTCCCACTAACATCACTAATTCAAACCGCAGGAACTTACAACCCCTCCTCCGGTGCTACGAGGAAGGGCTCCGTCACAAGCGACGGCGGAACCTACGACATCTACGTCAGCACTCGAACCAACGCCCCGTCCATCGAGGGCACCAAGACCTTTCAGCAGTACTGGTCTGTCCGCCAGAGCAAGCGAACCGGCGGCACTGTCAACACCGGAACTCACTTCAACGCCTGGGCTGCTGTCGGATTGAACCTCGGTACCCATGACTACCAGATTGTTGCGACGGAGGGATACTTCAGCAGCGGCTCTGCGTCAATCACTGTTGGCTCTGATGGCGGCAGTACCAGCCCGCCTCCCACCAGCAACCCTCCACCCAGTGGCGGTGGTGGAAGCGTAAGTCTCCTGATGATAGTTTCATGATGTACGTGTTGCTAATGCCTGTTTCTTTCAGTGCGCTGCCAAATGGAGCCAGTGTGGCGGCTCTGGTTGGACTGGGGCCACCTGCTGCGAGTCGGGATCGACCTGCACCGCTTCGAACCAGTGGTACTCACAGTGCCTCTAATCTTCTTTGACCGGGAGATAACAGTTGAATGGCATTTCTCATAAATATGCCTTCGAAGTTCTGAGGTTGTTCCTTGACGGGAGGCACGATGTGACTGAAATTGCTCTTCTCCTACCTAGCATTCTTGCACATAGTTTACAATTACACCGAACGATTGAGCAGCCTGAAGATCAAGACATAGGACGTGCTGTGAACGACCAACGACCGGAAATATCTACATGTTCTCGTCGAATGGAGAACCGTCCACAGAACAGATAGTACCTTCCTCAGGTAACTCGCCAGAAACGAGATACTTCCGAACGTAAGACACGGTGCATTTGCTTGGAGCGTTGATGGAGCAATGTCCCACAGAATCTTGCTGCAATAATCTTGCCCCTTCGAAATTTTTGACGTTCTTGCGGGTGCCCCCAAGCGGTGCCACGGGATCAAAAGTATTGCCGATGAATAGCATTGGCGTTTTTGTTTTGCCGCCGAAGGGGCCCCCGAAGCGCCACTTCGGTCGGGTTGGATACCCAACACAAGGCAGCTTCGAAGTAGTGGCGAACATGTTGCCGAATAACGGGCTTTGTTGCCGGAGGGTGGAAACCCAAGCAGCCATCTCCGACTTGGAGAGGTTGCGGAAGTCGAGCCCGTCGGTGCAATAAATGCCGTAATTGATCTCGCTCCAGAAGCCTTCGCTCATCCCTTCCGAGACACAATCAGAGGTCTTGCATCCATCCACTGACACATGAAACTTGCGGGACGGCAGCATTTCGATCGCTCCGGAGGGGATAGTACCATTCAAGAGTGCCGAGAGTGTCTCCGCCAGCTTGACCCATGTACTGTCTCGATACGGTCGGTAAAGTGCCCCAAATATGCCTTGAACCAAAATATCCCTGGTAAAGAGATCCGGAAAAGGCATCCCATCCTCATAGATAGGTACTGGACTGGACTGCAGGGTCTCCAAGAGGTCCGCGACAGACTTATGCATCGCCTCGGGGCCAGCTTCATCGTAGATCGCGCATGTTTTCGGCCCTGCTTCATGGCAAAGTCTGAAGAACTCGAACCATTCGTTGTCTGTGTCAAGCAGGAAGCCCAGGAACTCTCCGGACGCCTCATCTTCCCATTCGCCACAACCGTCTACTATCATCCTCCCCACTCGTGATGGATACAGGCTGGCGAAGGTTCCGCCTAGGAAGGTTCCATAACTAAAGCCCTGTCAGAGTGTTAAACAATCTTTTCAAGCCGAAGAGTGAAGTTGGATAGTGAGTGAACGTACCCAATATTGCAAAAGCTCCTCGCCTGGTTGGTATTGAAGAGACTCTGGCGCCATGAAATCTTTGTCTCCACCGTGGAGCGTCATCAACGCTTCTCGGGCCCTCTGTTCTCTTGCTTCACCACTCTTTTCCACCATCGCCAGTAGATCTCGCGCCACAAAGGCTGTGCTAACGGTGCTCATGAAGAGAGCCTTTTCCGAGCTGGCATTCCCCGCATTGCAGAGCTTTTCCAGGGACCGCGCTCGCGCCCACAAAAGATCAAATGAATGGGCCGATACATCCCCATACGCCGTCCCGAGTTGATGCCAGAGCTGGCGAGCTATAAGATCGTCGAAGCACGAGATGCGTGGAGTTGAAAAGCCGACACCTCGGGGATCGAAGGAAACAAGGTCAAAGACCTTGCCATCTGGATCCTCGCCATTGATGGCATTGACGAGGTGATCGTTGAGCTTGCCCGTCAACATGGTTACGCCCTGCACTCCAGGGCCGCCTGGCAATTATTAGCCCGGTGGAGAATGTTGTGAGATTCAATTACGAACCTGGGTTGAGAAAGATCTCGCCACCATAGCGGAGGTCCAGAATGGAAACATTAGCGGGCTGTTTGATCATGGCGATTGCCACTTCATGATTGTGCCAGTTTTCTTCTTGGTCGGTCCAGTCCATTGGGAGAAGGAGCCTAGCGCACTGAAACCTTCCATAGCAAGGAACGTATTCCAAATCTCTTGATGGTGAAACCGCTTCCCAATCAAAATAGGTGTCGTTATTCGACTTATTCATGGGGTAAGATGCGATGCCGTCCAAATCGTTTCGTGGAGGCACCCAGGGCAGGAAGGGGGGACTGGCCATGTGGACAACAGCGACTCCCAATGTGCAGGCAAGAGCAATGGTTGGCCATTTTGACATGCGTGGCAGTCGAGCCTTCTTGACCACAGGTTCAATCGGTCGCTTCCCCATGGTCAAAGCATATCCGAATTGGCGATTTCGATGTTCGCACGGGCGAATTGGCGGAAGACGTCCATCATCTTATGTTGTTCGCACTTTGAATGTTCCTGAGATTAAGCGAGGAACTTTTGGCAGGATGCGATACGATCCTTGACGCGTCGGGGATTCATCATGCCGTGACGTGGGCTTGACAATCTTGGTCATCACGCCGCATGGGTCTAGTCCTGATGTGGCAAGATGACTGATTTTGGTTTTAGAATTGTCTCGTCAAGTTCTTATCGAAGAGCAACGATAGACGCAAAATGTGATTTGCTCCTCGTGTTTTGCTGTCTGATTCAATCAGACCTAAGAAATTCACATTGTGATGTTGAGTAATTTTCAATGAAACCCGCACTTGCATCACGCGCTCTTCAGCACGGCCAGGTCTTTCAGCGATGCCTCACCTGTGCGTCTGTCCAATGAGTTTGATAACCAGAAACGTATCGCTTCACCAAAATCTGGGAAGCCGGCTACTTGTCACAGCGATCTATTACAATTGATTTTTGCTATTTGAATGGATAGTGATGATCAGATAATCGTAACAATGACGAAGACAATGACGATAACAACAGCAATAACAACAATTATAGTAATAATGCAAGTAAGAACAATAATATGAGTAGCTTATAAAGTCGGCGCATATAGCGAAAGGTACCCTCGCAGATAGAAAAACTCTATTGATCATTGGGTATATATGTTTCCGGGTGCACGTGTTCTCAATGCGGTATATCAGTGGTGCCTGATCGCGAGGACGATATGAGGAGCAGTGGGAGGGTTTGAGTATATCTATGGAGAGTTACAAGATTGGAGACTATTCCAAAGAGGATGTATATTGCTGTTCCCGCTATCAAAAGCTAGCCGAAGGATGTTAACTTCAGTCTCTCTCTGCTTGGTGTTGCAATTGCTGCCGGTTGATTGCATTCCACTGGCGCTGTTTGATTTGCACCAAGAAAGCTCTTAATTGGTCATCCGTTAACGAGCTAACTCTTGGGTTCGCCATTCGAGCATTTCTGATGTCTTCGGGCGTGACTCTGACGTGTGGCGTATTTTCAAGTTGTTGCGGTGGTTCAGCCCGAAATGAGAAGTTGTCGCTGGTCTCGCCGCCCACATTCTCAGAGCCATTTGCGCCGTCTGCCTGTTTTTCTGCGGGCTGCTGTGATGGAACGTCACTCCCTGCGCCTTCTGGGCCACAAGAGCGCTGTTTTGACATTTTGCTGACTGCGGCGAGCATCCAATCAGCACGCGACGCGGACAATTGTCCGTGTTGAACTCACATTTGGTGTCTGCTCATATGAGTACGTAGAGTAGAAATAGGTGAGAAGTCGAGTCTGAGCGAAGATTCCAGGTCGAGCCTCTCATCAAGATGCTCATGAAATTTGTTGCTTTTTCGGTCAGTTTGATTATTGTAGCAAGACACGATTGGGATTGAGCAGACCCCGCGCAAGTTCTCTTAGCTTGCGGCGCAGGCGGATGCCGGTGCTGAATGATCCGGATAGTGGAGGACAAGGTCCCCGCCGCTCTCGAATCGGGCGAAGCTTCACATTTGCTTCACACCTGGACTGCGCCACCTTCCCAGCCACACATCAACACGACTTTCAAAATTCCAATCGGACATCATCAACCTCAGAACCATACCAAGTAATTATTGGATTATTAACTATTCTGTAAAGGACTTCGATTGCTCACAAATCCACTAAAGTCAGTATTCGAGGCTTTCAATACCTCAGTGTTACGTTACGTTGATGAGAGTATTTTGGTAACTAGCTGCAGAGTGATGTTGGTGAAGAAGCGACCATGACAGTAGCAACGACGACGATGGCAGTGACAAATACCATCGCGAGGACGACGAGAAAAACAGAAACAAGATCAGTATCAAAAGTAAATGTTTGTTAATTCTTGTCTTATATTCCTTTTTTAAGAAAAGGAAATCAAAAAGAAAACAAAGAAACAATAAAAGGGTTGGATTAACAACTGTTGTTTCCATTTTCGTTTCGCGGACAAGGTAAGGATACACTACTTTTATCCGTCGCCCGGTGCCTAGTTTGCCGGATTTGAGAGGGTTAGCTCTAGGTTCACATGGATCTCACAGGACCCCATCACTCTGCGAATACTGCTTTGGGATCCCAAAACGAGACACCTGGTCTGATTGTAAGTGTAGATATCATACCGAAGGCCTCGAATAGACTATTCCTCCCCATATGTCTATCTGATGAGCATGTTGCTCCTTAAGGGACTCCACATATGTTGACTTACTAAATCTGTCTGAGACTCGTAGACCCATTTCCCGACTGATGCTACTTGATGCAATTGACTGCCCAGTTGCACTTCGGACCGAGGGATGATGGCGCAAGCATTACAGCCCTTAGAGATCAACGAAGCGTGCTCGGAGGCATCCGTGTCGGAGGTCTCATCTCTCCAAACGACACGAGCTGTGGGTTCTCTGCTACATTTAGGGGCGGCAACTCACGTGCATCGCGGCCTCGCGTCTAACTCACAACCCAACGTGTCATGTCAAGAGACTGCTGCCAGCGCTCAGATTTGAATTAGCGGCTTCACGAAACCCTCAATGGGGCGAGTTGCGAGACTAGCGGTAGCTGCTGGTCAAGGCTTGTCGTCGAGAAAAAGATCGTCCTTCCTTGTCAACCCCCACATCGGCGGAAGCTTAAGTGTCCTTAGATCAGAAATCGGTCTGTGAAATGCCTACCCGATTTATTTCTCGGTGATGCCGACTTTGAAATTAAGCTGTTCGCGGCAATGAGCCATTCAAGATCCGACTCGCGGCGAAGCTTGAGCCTCAACCTATCTATGTGCATTGAGAAGGGGCTAGTCCGAGATACGAGGCTGTCAAAGCTCAAGAGGCTGGCGTTCGGCTTGAGTCAATCTCTCTGCCAGAACTTCTACTAGATTCGGTTTCGCGATGGACACGCTGGCGGACCACTTCGCGAGACTTTGATGTCGTGGCCGTTGGGATCTCTTTCTCCGTGCACTACTAGTGCCTAGTACTATTCCACATTGACCTAATATGAATATCACTAGGCCTAGATCTGTTACACGGTAACTGTGTTGGACGAGGCTGACGGCAGAAAATATTGATTTTCCAAATCATCATGAATGAGGGAATTGATTGACTCATTTGCACTGGGCAGCGTTGAAGGACCTCGTCGCGGACCACACAGGGAGGAGAAAAGATGCTTCGGTGTTCTGGCTTCGCCGAGGACAAATGTGTATAAAAGCCGAGAGATGGTCACTGAATAGCAATGACCCAGGATCACCAGCAACTTCCGTTCTGACTCCAGTCATTCTTTCCAAGTCACTCTTTAACATTGTCTCTCGTTACTTCCCAAGTCATTCTTTCACTCCAGACCAAGCATCCCTATCAAAATGCGTTTCTCTACCATCATTGTCGTCCTCCAGGCGGCCGCTCTTGCCCAGGCCGCCGCGCTTCCATCCACTCCCTCGGGACAGTCCATCGAGCTCGTCGAAGACTCCGTTGCCCCTGTCTCAGACACTGCCATCGTCGACCTCGTCGAGCGCAAGGAGGTAACCGAAGTCCACGCCATCGAGACCCTCGCAGAGCAGTCCAGCTCCGCCGACAAGGACCTCGTCCTCCGCGACCTGCAGAAGCGCACGCTGAATATCAAGCTGGGCGCCGACACTGGCAACCGCTACCGCGCGACCATCAACGGCATCGCCATCATCGTGCACTTCTTCTTCGATCTCGCCATCGAGAAGACGGTCTTCTACTGGACCATTGACGGGACGAACCCGGCCCCGGGCGACTTGAGACTTGGTTTCCGTGATATGACATCCGGAGCGGGCGTCCCTGATGCGCGGTATGCACACGATAACCGCTACTACTTCCCGGGCTTCCGTCTGTATGATGTTATCAACATCTTCAAGCCTTAGAGGGCGTGATTGGAACGGTGTGGGTGAATTCGAACGTGGCGAGGGATCGAAACAGGTGGGGAGATTCGATGTTCTGGGGTTCATGTGGAGGTGTCGACTGTTTGCTTAAACCCGGGTTGTCATAAGGCTTCAACAGCCTTCGTTCTTCTCGATTGATTTTGTTTTTATAGACTGTATTTCCGATGATACAATGTATGCATTTGACAACTTGACCCGCGCTTGTGATGTTTAGATGCAAAAGAAAGAAACACATTGATGCCTACGCAAGTACCTGCCATGGATATAGTGCTTGTTTTGCGGTGTTAGATTCTCGGCAATCTGGCGGGCTGGACTGAGGTCTGTCTCCTGGCCTGACCCGCCATCTCATTGCCGTCACGTCCTCATCTAAACTGTACCGTTCGGGCATGGAAACACTTTCCCCGGGCCGGGCGGAAACCTACCTCCAAGCTATTAGACTAGCTATGGTCTTGTTTTTGAGCTTTCTTTCCCTCTTGATATACTTCCTTATGATTAAAACTATTTTCTATATGACCCTTCATAGGTATCATCATCTTCATTTCTTTCGTCTTCGTCGTCGTCGTCGTCTTCGTCGTCGTCGTCGTCTTCGTCGTCGTCGTCGTCGTCGTCTTCCGTGTCGCTATTATCGTACTTGTCATTGTTGTTGCACGTCGTCGTCGGCGCTGTTATTAGTGTTGCTATCCTCACCAACGTCGTCAAATCAGTATCCGCGTGGATAGCAAACCTCAGTGATTTTTTGGGTTTCCCTATCACATTCGTCGTCTGCGTGTGTATCAATTTCGGCCAGCAGGCCATCAGCGTTTCTGTCTTTGTTATCTACGACACACTTGTGCCTAATCGAAGAAAGGATTGTCATGGACCACAAATTCTTTCTTGGCTTGATGCTGTCCTTCTCGTTGTTCGTCAGGGGACTCACTTCATTTCGGATCAAGCGAGTCGAAACGAGAAACATCCGAAACGGTGAACCCAAGTTTTGAGGCAAGTGATCGCCACTTTGACGAGGCATTTTTTGCCGCCTTCTAGATACGAGGATTGGGCGTAAGGTGAGAAGTCATGAGACGGACGTGCCGCCTCGGGCTCATCTTGAGAGATCAAACCGCTGGAGCATGCAGACCAGGTGGCATTTAATCACTTTCTCGATAGAGACATTCCTCCGAAATACATTCGCTCGGCCTTGTTCTCCGATCCTTCAATGACCGGATGTCATATGTCAGAGCACGGTCCGATGTGGTGAATATTCTCGCCCGGGGCGGCGGGTACTGCAGGTAGCATGTCTTGAGGACCTTGATGGCCCGGCCCGCCCTCTCGCGCCTGGGCATCACCCAACCCAACCACCGACATGGATCAGGTTGCAGCATAAAAAAAACAAACGGAACCAGGCCGCGGGGCAAGACGAGGGAGCCCTTGTCTGTTCTTGCCTGGTTTGTTTCCCTCTCCGATTGTTGGTGGACAGGGCACTTTTGGCATCTGCCAAGTCAACGGTGGAGGGTGAGCACGTTGCGATGTCTTGGCGAGCTGAAAGATGGGAGGGAGTGGTTCGTTTGGATTCGGTGAATGAGATCCTGCGTAATTCTGTTTTCTCTTGCCAAGACGCAAGGTAGCGTTGTAGCCCTGCCGTTTGCTTGGATTGTCGCTCCTGGTACTTTTTCCGCATTGTTGGCTCGGCGCGTCACTGGCCCGACCTTCGGTATATATCCTGCCTACCGACTCTCACCTTCAACTTTTATTTCTTCATCCTTACCCGCGGCCACTTTCACTCGTTGATTTCATACCTCCCGAAGTTTTCCTCAGACACGTCAATCGTGAAGTTCGTCACCACAATACCGTCAAAATGAAGACTTCTCAGATCCTCGCCATCCTCGGCTTCTCTGCCTTCGCCCTGGCTCAGAGCAGCAGTTACACACTTGCTCCGTCTCCTACCGCTTCGTTCGGATGTTCTGTGCACGTCGATCATGTTTGGCGCTTCTCTTGTCACTTATTTTCGTGATCTTTGGCTGACTTCCGATTAGTGGCACTGCGAGGGATCCCGCGCCACCACCGGCGCCGCTGAGGGCACCACCTTGAGCACTGCTGTTGCTGCCACCACCACTGCCACCGAGGACCACGATCACGACCACGACCACGACCACGCCTCCGGCACCGGTTCTCTTGCTCCCTCTCCCACGGAATCGATTAACTGCGAGCCTCATGGATCTCACTGTTTGTCCTCCCTGATACCATTGATCGCGTCTGAAATGCATTCTAACATTCACACAGGGCACTGCGAGGGCCCCGCCGAGGCTGCCTCAACCAGCGCTGGCAACGCCACGGCCACGACCACCACCGCTGCTACCACCGGCAGCGACGCTTCCGCTACGTCTGCCACCGGTGCTGCGGCCTCCTCCACCGACGTTCCTGCCGGCGCTGCCCGCGTCGGCTTCGGTGCTGCTGCCATTGCTGCTGCTCTCATGGCCTTCTAAGCCAATGATGAAAGAAGAAGATTCACCTAATGACGGGACTCATGGACATGACTTGGGAATGACGGGCATTGGGGCATGGCATACTGGGATATCAAAAAATGGGGGATCATCACCTCTGCTTCTGCTCGCCTCTGGCGTTTTTACATTTCTTTTTCGTCTTCAGATGGGGACTGATAATATTGTACCATAGAATCAATCAGAATCATTGAAATCATCATGAGGCTCTACTTGCTGAAAGCTTGCTTGCGGATAAATGTGATGCCAGTAGTGAACAATCTCATCTAAGTTCAGCATGGCAACCCTACTGACTTGACGCGCGCACTTTGAACACGCGCTTCACGACCCGGGGACTTGATTTACCTCATGACAGGCGGGAAGTCTATCGTGACACGCTGCAATGGCGCACGAACTGCTGGTAACCGCTGCTGAAGGTTCATGATGTACGTCTCCGGGGAGCGCCATCCGGTTGAGGCTTGCAGATACCCGTCTCTGGGTGGTGGCCACTTCTCATGGCGTCTTCACAGGAAATTCCAGTTTCATGGAGGCAATATGGATCAGATACCAGGCGGAATTCCCTGCAATAGGCAGGCCGAGGTACAACAGGTAAATCTCACCTTGCTGGCTCGTCGGTCTTCAAATGTGGAGATCTGTCTCACTCGTCATCAGCGGATGCTTCCCCCATGCGGTTGACATGTCTGATGTGTCACGCCCGATTTCTCGCAGGATACGAAGGAATATTGCAACCTCATGCGGAAAGTCAAGCAGGCGTTGGAAATGGCGAACCGCGAGGTTGGATTCGGGCGGGTGGGTGCACCGCTCGCCTTGGCAGTGTTGGTTGACGACCAGTGAGCTGAGAATTGAGGAGCAGACTGAATTTTTCCTGGACGACGCCTGCCTATTAGTATTCTTGGCATGCAGCTGTAGGCCATCAAGGTCGATGCCAGAAAACAACGCAACAAGAGACCTGAGCAGAGGGGAAGAATGAGAGGAAAGGAGAGGAAGAGGAGTGGTTGAAGGCGGTTGCGGTCAGAACGAAGCCATCAAGGTCCTCACTCTTGACGTAGATGTGGCTCTTCCCATTGGCCAACCCGCTAATGTGGATTCTCGGCTGCTGCATCCTGGTTCGTCGGGTCGTTCCTGCAGCCAATCAGCTCAGCTCCAAGTGGGAAAGAGCGACTCCAGACCAGAGACATCGCGACTTCCCGCGTGCACCTGCCTTCTTTCCCACCCATGGCGGCCATCCGGGTGCGCAAACTTGGCAACGGGTCTCAGCCTTGGCATCAGCCTTGGCATTGGGACTACGTTGTTTTTTGCTATTCTGCCTTTTTGCGTCTTTCCCACATTTTCCATCGCGTTTCCACCGCCGCCCCTCGTTTCCCGGCCCAGCGACATGGATTCCCGGCTTGGGGGTGGACTGGACTCACTGCCAGCCCGAAATCGCGTCGGCCTTGATTGGCGCGCTGTTACTCGCAGCTGAAAGTCCACGCAGAACATGCGGGAACGAGAAACATGTCGTCCGTTTGGCGGCACCCGTGGCCCTTGCTTCGTGGGTACGGCACAATGGAAACTAGCAAGCATTTCTCGGAGGCTTTACTGCTTTTGCCAAAGAGGAGCATGTGCCTTTTGATTGACTTGGGATAGGGACTGAGGGAGGGGAATCCCCAGCGGCAGGACAATGGTCGGTTTGTCCAAGGGCTCCCATCAAGTCAGACAGCCGACGGGTACCAAACACCGACGACCTATTCGCCATTCTCGGCCACCGTCAAATCTGCTCATCGTCGCTTTTTCGCCGCTCTCGTCCACACCTCCCTCCAAAATCTCCCTCGCCAGCCGTCCCTCATCCAATCCTTCCTCTTTCCTCACCCTACGCCCTACCCTCTCGAGGAATCATCCCGCGGCTCTGTGACTTCTCATTGCCTGATCCCCCGTCACATCCCGCTTCGGCCAAGCAGTCACTCGACCTGCCGTCTCTCAAGGTGCCCATTCCCAGCGCGGCTTGGAACCAACACGGCTTCAACCCGGCCACCTCTATCCCGACCTCCTTCCCATAAAGCACCCGGCTGCGAACCATCCGATCAGCCGCCTATCCGAGACTTCTGCAGCACATTTCACCCCCGGACCTGACCAGCTCCAGGCACGTCAACTCGGACCCGTCGAACCCGGCCGGTATCACAGCTTGCGTTCTGTCTCAAGCCCATCACCATGGCAAAGTTCTCCGCTGCCGCCCTTGCGGCTCTTCTGAGCACCGCTTCCGCCTCCCTGGTCGCACGACAGACGGCTGCTAGTACCACCGCCGCGGCGACCACCACGGCGGCATCCGCCCCTTCGGCCATCTCAGACTGCGCCGTCACCTCATCTACCCAGTAGGTTGATACCAGACTACTTCACGTATACCATGGCCAGCATCTAACATTCAGTAGGATTTGCAAGGTTGGGACCACAGAGTACATCATCGCGGAAACCCCTACTGGCGCGCTGCCCAGCTCCTACACGGGCTGCCATAAGCATGCGACCGACACGTAGGTGCCGTCATCATTAGCACGTCGCTCAACGTTCTAACGTTGGATCTAGATACTGTTTTTACCCTGATGGCGAAGTTCTCGTCGAGGCTGCCAACGCCCCGGCTGCCACCGCCGCGACCACGACTGCTGCCGCCGCAACTGGTATGCCAACTGCAGTCTCTGACTGCCATCTCCATGGGGTAACTGTGTAAGTCGACTGTCTTCATCTTGAAAACAGCATTGCTGACAGCCTCAGCTTCTGCATGTGGGGTACTTCTGAATACCAGGTCATGACGACGCCCACCAACACCGCCGCTTCCGCCATCCCGACTGCATTCACAGACTGCCACGCACACGGCACCGACACCTACTGCATGGCTCCCAACGGCGACGACGTCGAGATTGTAGCAGAGGGTGCCGAGTCCTCCGACTCGGGCAGTGGCAGCGACAGCGAAACACCTCAAGGCGAGAACTGCCACTTCCACGCCGGTGTTGAGCACTGCGTTGGAGCCGGCGAGAGCGAGAGCAGCAGCGGCACGAGAAACTGCGCCAAGGTCGCCCGCGACTACAACATCCCTCTCCGCGTCGGTCTTCTCTTCGTCATCTTGGTCACCAGCGCTTTTGGTGTTTACTTCCCGATCTTCATGATCAAGTGGATGCCGACCAAGACACACACCATCTTCCTCATCCTCAAGCAGTTTGGCACTGGTATCATCATTTCCACTGCCTTTATTCACCTGTACACCCATGCGCAACTCATGTTCGCCAACGAGTGTCTGGGAGAGCTTGGATACGAGGGTACCACATCCGCCATCGTCATGGCCGGCATCTTCCTTTCTTTCCTGGTCGAGTATCTCGGCAAGCGCCTTGTTATGGCCAAGGTTGCTGCTAACCCGACCTCCGCAACTCGCTTCTCTCCCGAGACCGTCACCGTTCTGGTGCTTGAGTGCGGTATCATCTTTCACTCCATCCGTAAGGCATTGCTGCATCCCATCATGAGCTTCAGCTAACATTATCCAGTCATTGGCATTACTCTGGTCGTCGCCGGTGACACGTTCTTCATCACCCTTTTCGTTGTCATTCTCTTCCACCAGATGTTTGAGGGTATCGCGCTCGGCACTCGCATCGCCCAGCTCGGCACTGCCTCCCCTGTAGAGAAGAACGACCGCCCCGCCGCTGTTGAAGTCGAACAAACCTCGTCAGCCCCCGACAGCCTCAACTCCCTCAAAGCCCCGACATTCTCTCTCGTCAAGAAGCTTATCCTGGCCACCCCTTTCGCGCTCGTCACCCCCATCGGCATGGCCATTGGTATCGGCGTCCTCCAGCAGTTCAACGGTAACGACCGCAACACCATCATCGCCATTGGTACTCTCGACGCTCTGTCTGCTGGTATTCTTGTCTGGGTCGGTGTCGTGGAGATGTGGGCCGAGGACTGGATGCACGGGCACGCAGAGCTGCTTCACACCAGCCCCATCGTCACCATCCTGGCTGGTCTCGGCCTGGTTGCTGGCATGATCATCATGAGTGTGCTTGGCAAGTGGGCTTAAGCTCTAGGGGTTTCGAATGACGGTTATGACACATGACGCTGCATGATATGTGGCAAGGATGGGAAAAGCCTGGGATTGCATCATATGGAATGGCATTGTTTGGGACGGTCCTTTGTTATAGATAGATGTTATACCCTACTGAGTGTAATGATACTGCGCTACTGCGATTCTATTCACTGTCTTTGATCTATAACTGCGACTTCCACCCACCCTCCGCCTCGAAAATCTTGCCAACAGCCTTTGCCACAGACAGAAGATGTCTATCGCGATACCGCGGAGCCACCAACGAAACACCCACAGGCATGCCATTCGGTCCTCCAAACCCAATGAGGTTGACCACCGGAACATGCAGAGCCTGCTCATCGTCAGCAAACACACCCTCACCAACCACGCAAAATGGATACTCACCGTCCAAGGCGCATTAAACGCAGCACTCCCCGTACTTCCCAGCCCCTCCGGCGCCTCATCAACCGCACTCGGCACCAGCACCGCATCAAACTCCCCCAGCATCTTATCAACCTTGGGCCTCGCCGCGCCAATATTATCAAACGCTTCCAACTGCGCCGCCCGCGAGATCTTATTCACATTATCTACGTGCCCCACCAGGAACTCGTGCAACTCCTCCTTGCCAACGCGGTACTCCGGCAGAAAGTTCACGCGCCCCTCGCTGTGCAGGACGGTCGCGTGCCACTCCGGCAGCCCCTCCAGCTCCGCCGCGAACTCGATCTCCTGCACCTCCGCCCCATGCGCCTTCAGCAGCTCCACCGCCTTCGCCAGCGCGGTTTCCGTGCCGGGCCCGACGTGCGGCCATACCATCGTCTTCAAAAACGCAATCTTTGCGCCCTTCACCTGAAAAGCGTCGGTGGGCGCCTCGTCGTCGGCGAGGGCGAAGACGTCCGCGAGCAGCTGCAGGTCCTCGACGCTCCGCGCGAAGAGGCCGAGCGTGTCGAGGATGAGCGAGTAGATCTTCTGGCCCTCGCGCGAGATGGCGTTCCAGGTGGGCTTGAGGGCGTAGATGCCGTTGAAGGAGGCCGGGCGGATTGTGCTACCGCCGGTTTGCGTGCCGAGGGCGAGCGGGGCTTGGAAGTCGGCGACGGCGGCGCCGGAGCCGGAGGAGGAGCCGCCCGGGGTGCGGATTTTGGAGTAGGGGGAGGCGGTGTGCGGGTTTATTGTTTTGGGGCCGGCGACTGTGGCTGCGAATTCGGTTGTGGTTGTTTTTCCTGCGAGGGTTAGCAGATGGGCAGGGAGGGGAAGGGGGGGAGGTACCGAGAAGGAGGGCGCCGGCGTCGCGGAGGACGATGATGGAGGCGGCGTCGACTTGGGGGGTGGAGTCTTTGTAGAGGACTGAGCCGTGTTGGGTGGGCATGTCTGCGGCGAGGTCAGAAGCTGTTCCGTGAGGACGGAGGGGGCTTGCCTTTGGTGTAGATGACATCCTTCACCGCGACCGCGACGCCGTGGAGGGGCCCGCGCTGGTCTACAGGAACCGCATCGAGTCTCTTGGCTTGCGCGATGACTTGCTCTGGGTCGAGGTACTCCCACGCCTTCACGATCGGGTCGCGCTTCTCGATGTGGGCGAGGAGGGAACGCGCGTAGGCTTCGACGGTCAGCTCGCCGGCCTGGATCTTGGCGCGGACCTCGGTGGCTGTGAAGCGGTATGGTTCGACTGCCATCTTGACTTGGATGTGATATGAATGCTGTTTGTCGATTGGGATCGGGAGGTGTTCAGATTGAAACGATGACAGTCCGAGTCACGGCGCGGGGTTTGTGGTCTGGTTGAAGAGCTATCCGCGGTTCGGGCCGTTGAGGTCTGTGACCGAAGTATCGGTATCCGCAAGCCGAATCTACAACGAAAGGGAAGAAGGAAATACAATGTTATTGATGTTGCGGAAATATGTCATTCAGAAAGAGGATGGGAAGTTGGAGTTCATTATCAAATAATTCGGGCAGTCTCCAACACGTTGGAGAAACGACCCCGCAATGCCGTTATCGCTCGGCCGGGATTCCGCCCGCGGTTTGTTGGTGTGAACTTCCCCGCAGCACACACAACTCCGGACCCCTCCATTGCCAGAGAGAGTGTGTGATACGGATTACACAGGCGTCGGTAGTTTTGGCCCGAATGGATGCTGTACGTTGCTCAAAGTATCGGCTCTTTGGGTGGTGATAAGCCTAATGGGGTCCACTGAATTACGCAACGGATTGGTGGTGTTGTGTGGTTGCGGGGATGTCGGGGATGTCGCCGATGAGGGTCACGATGGCGAGGGGATAGCAACCATAGTCTTAAGATGGCAAGGACAAAGTGTGAGAGTACGCTTTTGGACGTTGTCGATTCTTGGCGACAAAGGTCAAAACCAAGAGACATTACTAAGTATCTATCATCAGACGTCGCACATAAAACCAGCTCGAATCAAATACCCTCAAGCCTCCATCTTCCGGCCCTTCTCCTCAACCCGCACCTCCTCCCCATCCGTAATCTGCGGCGACGCCGGCGCATAAATCTCGCCCTCCCTCTCCCCCTCAAAGAACCCATCGCGACCCTCCTTGGCCAGCCACTCAAACTCCCGCGGCGCATTCTCGCACCCCGCGGGAAACACCTTGGGCTTGAAGACGTGAATCAGGGCGATGTAGATGATGGCCGACGAGCAGAACGTCAGCACCCAGCCCATCTTGTACATGTTCTTCGCGGCCTGGCTGACGCTCTGCGGCTGGTACTGCCCGACGAGCCCGGGCAGGCCCATCACGGTGCCGCCGATCCAGGCGAACACGCCGACCCAGTTGACGCCGGCTTTGAACCAGTAGAGGCCGGTTTTGGAGCCGTTGAAGAGGGAGGGGACGTGGACGTTGCCGCGGCGGGCGATGAGATAGTCGAAGATGATGATCTGTGATGTGTCAGCGGTGTTTCTCTCAAAAGAATGGATGTGTGCACTTACAGCGCAGAGAGGGGCCATGAAGATGTTATAACTCCCCAAAAACGAAAGAAACGCCGACGCGTTCGCAATCAACTTCCACGGCAGCACAACAATCCCCAAAATCGCACACACAATCTGGCCCCGCCGGATAGTCAGATACCTCGGAAACAGCCCCGTCATATCCGCCCCAAACGGGATCGAGTTCGCGCCAAAGTTCGTCGCAAACATGCTGAGAATGAAACTGAACGCCACAAAGAATACGCCCGCGCGCCCCGCAGGCGTCCAGTAGTGATCCAGAATCGCGTCCAGCAAATCCCACAGGTTCCAGTAGGCCTGCCCCCAGGCGCCCTACAGGGACGTCGTGGAGGCCAGCCCGAGGAAGAAGACGAGGCTCTGCGCGAAGAGCACGCAGGCGCCCTGCAGCCAGCCAGCGTCGGAAGGGCGGCGGGTGTAGCGCGCGAGGTCGGGCTGGTTGACGAGCATGGGGGAGAGGGAGCCCATGATGACGTTGATGCCGTTCATGACGGCCCAGCCGAGGGGCACGGTGGTGGAGGGGGCGGCGGCGTTGATGTTGGAGATGCCGGTGCCGTGGGCCATGCACCACCCGAAAAGGCCGAAGCAGGCGAAGGGCATGACGAAGCCTTTTACGGTGAAGATGTAGTGGATGTGCGCGGGGTGGACCCATGTCTAAAGGGTGTTAGTTATGTTTGGAGATGAGGGGGCTGGGAAGGGGGCAGCGTACGAAGGGGAACTCGACTAGCCAGACGATGAAGAAGGCTAGGAGCTGTTTGGAGGTGACGTCGGCGCCTGCGGGGAGGGTGTTGGCGAAGTTGTCCCAGCCGCTGCCGAAGATGCACCGGAAGCAGACGGAGAGGAGGTTGGCGCCGTAGTATGTTTGGATACCGTACCATATGATGCAGACGATGGCGCGGATGAAGACGAAGAAGTAGGAGCCGTACATTCCCATCACAGATCGTGCGAGGACGGGGCTAGAAGCCGTCAGAATCTTGGTCTCTGTGTCTGGTGGGGTGGGCAACTTACTATCCCAGATGATACATCGCGCCTGGCCGCGCCATGCCCGTAACGATAATCGCAGAGATGAGAGAGCCGAGGACGCAGGAGATGAACGCTTGTTGCCATGTCTGATACCCGTTAGCTTCCTGTCTTCTCCAACACACCAAAATCACACTCAGGATGACATACCAAGCCAACTGCTACCAACGAAGACGCCACATTCCACCCCGTCGTCCCAAACATGTTCGAGAACCAATACAGCGGCAGGTTATACCATGTCCACGTCCGCTGGTGCGGCGGCGTCGGCTCCAAATCTTTGTTCGACCATCGCGAGTCGCCGATCCGCGTCTGCCCCTCCGGCGCCTCGGGCGCCTTTGCCCATTCTCTAAAAGCGGCTCTGGACTGGAACGGCGCCGCTATCTCGGCCCTGCTGGGTATACGGACTCGCGCCATCTTGCGTGCAAGTTTGTGCTGAGATGATGGAGAAAGAGCACATCAACCATCGTCACCGCGAAGGGAGGCTACAGCTCCATACTTCAAGCAGCCCGATACGCCGTCCACCATCGTCACCGATATCACAGCCTTCGGCGCTGCGATGATTCGCTCCCTGCGCGCGGTGGCATTGGGACCCTGCCATCGGCGCTTTTGCAACCGACGGCGTCAGCGGTGCATTGCCACGCGAGTCCACGGGCGGACGGCAGCCCGATGACATCCATCTCATCGCCCCGATAAGGATTGCATGGGCGCAGATGCGGAGCGGGTGGCTTGGCGCGCGGCCGGGGACCTGGTTCGGGGGGAGGGGTGCTCCACTGAGATAAGCCGGCGGGATGTTGTTGGTCTTTTTATCTGAGATGCGCGATGTGGTAGCCCGACTTGGGGGATAGGGGGGTTGTCGGATTGAAAGTACCGACGGGAGTGATATCACGTGGGATAGGCTGGATAGGCTGAGTTGAGAGTGCTGGTTGCTTCTTATCGGGGTTTCTGGGCCATCTTTACGGCGATGATGAGCTGGAGGTGGAATCATTAATCGAGCGACATCTGGTCTGCTGTACAATACTGTTGTAGTCTAATTCTCACGAAATTCAGTCTCGAATGCGTTTAAAGATTAGAAGAGAATGTTCAGAGTTTGCAAAACTTACATGCGTGAAGGGCGACTATCTTTGTTCAATGTTGTCTGTTGTCGAAGCCTTCGATGTTGCGATGGGACATAGCAGCAAGCATAATCATGTATTGCAGAAACCATGTTTCCGGATTTTGAGGTTGATTTGAGAAGGCATTGAACCTTGCTAGATCTTATCTGTGGTATCAGTTGCTGATCAACTGCAACCTTTCCTTCCGTTTGCTGCTTCTCTTTCTCCAACGTGGATGCGACTGAGGCATCGCTGCGACCGATCTGGCTTATGACTTAGTTGCTCTGAATTTGAAAGACTCAGTCAAATACCAAATGCATGGCATGATGCACATCTGCCGGCTGTCAGTGAGACTCGGATCATATTAATAGACATAGCGCGACGGAATTGGGAAATGCCAAGCCCCGAAATCCCTCAAGCTTCCATCTCTCAATCATCAAAGTGCCAGTCTGTCAGTCTCTTTCTTTCCCTGATTGAACATGAAAGGAAGATGGCGGCATCACTCGTCTATTTAATGACTCGTCAATTACAGAAACGCGACCGGTTCGCATTGCACCACGGCTCCTCGGGGATATTTCATCCCATGAGAGGGAACGGATCGCCATAGGGCTTGACACCATCTGGCGCTAAGGCCGGGAAGCAGTCTCTAAACTCTGTCAGCGAAAGTCATTTCCATATGAAAGTCTCATTGAAAGATCAATCTTCAGAAGGTCCGTCCGAAAATAGGCGGCGGGTGAAGGTCACAATTACCTGTCAGAGGGAGTAAAGTCTTTATGTCTGACTCGCATGAACAGCGATGGCCTTGGCTAACCCTATATAAATTGCATACGAGAAATTAAGAGGGTCATTTAACAACTGCATGACGCTCCGGTAGCACCGCAAAACCTTATTTCGCTCCCATCCGAACCCCTATGATGCTGGTCTCGCAGTGGAGAGCGGCGGGTGTTCATCCCTTCATTGCAGCGACGAAAGCCCCGGGATCTACAAATAAGAATCTTCACAACCCCCCGAACGAGAATTGTTGATGTTGACTTTGAGAACCAACGCCACAAGCTGACCAAAATGCTCTCTTCCATCTTCCTCGCTTCAGCCTTCGCCGCCAGCGGCGCCTTCGCTGCCATCTCCCAGGGCTCCTGGGCCGTTCGCGCCGATTTCTCGCGTAAGTTAGACCCAACACTCCCCCTCCCCCGCAAGTAAGCGGGGGACGTTTTCCAGAACGCGTCTAACTCAACCCCTGCAGGTTGCAACTCCTCGACGCCGCTTGAGCCCGTCCTCGACGGCGCCAAGAGCGCCTACTCGACGACAGACAAGATCGTCGACTTCAACATCGACTCCCCGTTCCAGGGCAATTTGGTGATCAAGGTCGCCGGCGCGGCCGGATACGGCTCGCCGTACCCGCCGCAGCAGGTCGCCGTGGAGGTCTTTGCCGAGGCGACCGGAGGAGACCCCGGTGTGTGGGCCAACGCGACAGTCATTCCCGGCATGGGCCAGCCGGCGCTCATCTCTGGGATTTACTGGAACACAAGAAGTGACATTACTCTCACTCCTGCTTCGAACGAGACTGTGTCGGTTGAGACGATCTTTGATGGAGGTAGCTTGGTTGTTTTCTACGTAAGTCACGCCCTGTGTCTGCAACTTGGTGTTGCGATGGAGCAATTACTGACAGTGGTGTGTTTTAAAGTGCGGCCTTCCCGATGGTCCTACGCCTCTTTCGAAGAGAAAGCACTTGTAAGGGAGCAGATATTATCCTGGCGACATGTACAAAATGGGTTTAGACAAAATAACGACAATCGATTTCCTACTAGTTACAACAAGGTGTAGTTCACAATAGCAGCGCAACTATCCATGTTTTTTTTGGCTGGGCTTTGTGTGAAATCCCCCTATGTTGAACAATTACTGGCTGCATTTTGAGACGAGTCCTGCTTTCACTGGTCCAATCGACGTATCCACCGGCTGAGGTACCCGGTGTCCCCATTGCCTGCTCTCAATCATTGGATGCCTTGCCTCCCAACCTGTGCTTTGCCGGCGACGTGCATGGAAAAAATGGAATCTTACCTCTTATTGTTGACGACAGATTTAACATAGCCACAGCAACCCCGCACGTAAAATCACTCACATCGATCGCCAACATTCGATTTTAAACACGTCGTGTCGGCTTCACAAACATATTCTTATCGGCTCTTCGCGACAAAGATCTTGGACCTCCAAATACTCCCAGGTAGCTTAGTCTGCTGCCGGTGCCGCATGCCAGCATGAGCCGATGGCACGCCTCCTCTTGCTCCAATCCGCATATCGTCGTCCAGCAACAACGACCACACTGCGAATCATGTAACAGCTCCCCCGACATAGATGGCCTGCTTGTGGCACAAGCAGCCAAGTCATCGTCGATACCTTTCCTTCCCCCGGATGAGCAGCCGGGTCAGATGCGCCTTTGGTGGCCGCCATGCGTGCCGTATGTCACCACTGGACCCGGTGGACATCGCGTCCCAGTTCAACCGCCTCAAGAAGGCGAGTCAACCTCGTCTTCCGACGAAGGCAAATCACCAGGAGAGCCACATCGTTTCAGTATCTACCCCCAACGCCTGAGCAAGGATGAGTTTCGTGTAATGTGTCTTTATCCAGTTGAAGACGTCAACGACCCCATCCATGTCAGTCTGGAGGTGTTCGATGACCTCCGTTATCATGAGTACGAAACGGTATCCTACACATGGGGTGGCGAGGACGGAGATAGTCGCCTCAATCAACCGATTTACATCGGACCATACTGGGACATTCTTCTTCAGACCCGCAACTGTTGGGAGATGCTGAGGCATATGCGGCCATGGAAGGGTGTTCGAACTATCTGGGTGGACGCAATCTGCATCAATCAGACTGATATGCAAGAAAGACAAGAGCAAGTTGCTAAGATGGGTGGGATATACGAAAAGGCCAGTCGACTCGTCATCTACCTTGGACCTGATCTTGTTACCCCGATATCATCATCGTCACCGTACCCCAGGAGGCATCATGTCCAAGAGCTCGAAAATCTTGCAGAAAAACCACAGCTTCCGTCAGCGTCGTTGAGCTCCTCAAAACAGTGGACGTTAACTAATCTCCTTGGGAGAGAATATTTTCGACGGCTCTGGATCATTCAGGAACTCATCATGTCCAGGAATATCACCTTCCGTATTGGCGACATAGAATTCATCGTTGACCAGACAATCAGCTCCGATGCAGTCGAGGCCTGCAACATGCCGTGGTTGACTTTTATAACACGAAAGTCAATAGGCGATCAGTCGGGAAACAATCTGCGGGCCGCTGTCGAATTAGTAGATGCTTCATGTGCCTCGGACCCTCGCGACAAGGTTTTTGGTGTGTTGGGTTTGGTTGATCTTGGCGAGCATCGCATAGCCCCGGAATATTCGATCTCCTTCAGACACCTCGTCATTGGCTACTACGCTTATTGTCTGCTCGCCAAGAGGGATCTTCGTGTCTTGTTTCACGCATCAGGGCGGCGGGCACCAGAAGGGATGCCTTCTTGGGCGCCTCCCGCTCAGTATGATGCGTCCCGAAATGAGCCCCTCATTCCTCACACAGGCAACCTACAGCCTGACTGGCTCTACAAGTCAAAGGACTTTGTAGAGGCTTATTCTGCGCACCACATGTGTGGCGGTCTTGCGGAAGGTGGCTTCGGAATGGTTGAGATGGCCGCAAGTCTGACCCAAGACTATACAGTCTATACTTGTCACAAAGTGTACTGCGAGTGGCCGCGCTTCCTTCTTCCCCGGCACTTCCTTCTTCGCCGGACGTGGTTCGAAACATGCTGGCATTATCAAGCAGCAATAGACAGTTTAAGCGGAGCATTCCATCTCACAGCACTA
Source organism: Colletotrichum sp. SAR 10_66 (assembly GCA_028639655.1). Lineage (NCBI taxonomy): Eukaryota > Fungi > Ascomycota > Sordariomycetes > Glomerellales > Glomerellaceae > Colletotrichum > Colletotrichum sp. SAR 10_66. The sequence goes on along the minus strand of JAQIUS010000088.1, from coordinate 122,544 downwards.
CACATAATGTCTTTCGGCAACATCGAGTTTTCAAAAGCAGAGATTGAGCATAATGGCGAGGTTTATGTCCACACTTTGAAGGCCGGAATCAGCACTCTTCACATATATGCGAATGAATGCGTCATTGAACCCGCAGACAAACCAGACACAATCCATCTTTTCGCCCTCTGCGACAACGACGACGAAGTCTGCGACCCGGATGCTGCGGAAGTGTCCGCCAGAACAAGACTTTGCGTGCTACGACAGATCAATGACGAGGCAAGCTTTCGACTTCTCTCTACTTCTGTTATTACCTGCTTTCATGTTCCGCGCAAAGCTGAAGAGGACTTTTACCCTCGCAGCCCCCTCAATGATCCTGACGATATGGATGGCCACGTCACTTTGGAGAGCTATCGAGATTATTCGAATATATTTTCAGCATGTAGCGACAAGCAAACCTTAACCCTGCCGTTACTGAGAGCCGATCGCCGGGCTATAAACATCTACCGTGGGAAGCTGACAGGCAAAAGGGCATCCAAGATTGAGAATTTAACTATGGATCTAATTCAACCGATACATAGTGCCCGACAAACCTGGGCACAACTTGATGGTAACCCCAAGGAGCACAGTCAGTTTTTTGACCCCTGGAAAGCTTTCGCCAGGTATCCGAGCCCAAGACTAGCACTTCCAGCCGTCAACAGAGGCGTCGTCTTTTTAGAAGTGTTTCAGAGCATCCTTGATGCGGAAAGAAGCGGTTCATCGGTAGATTTCTTCAAGGTCTACTTTCAAGCGGTTCGAGATTTCCACCCACAACTGATTCAATGGAAGAGCCGCCGAAGGGATACAGATGATGACGAAGACAGGATCATAGACCTGGTGCAGTTGAGATTCGAGCCGAATCAATACGAAATACTGGAAGGCATCCTTGATGTGATTCAGGAAGAGATCAAAGAGTGAGTCAAATGCATTGTCTTGATTTTGATATCGGCGCCTAGGCTACCCTGAATCCTCAGCGCACGTGCAGTCTTGATCAAGCCCGCCCTCGGCAGAATCTAGCTGACTCTCGCCCTCAAGGCTTCACGAAGGGTGGCATCGCCGCCCTCCGACCACAGGGAGAGGTACTGATTCTAGCCCCCCGTTCCTGAGAATCGGATGGCGCGATTTGGCACTGAACCAAATCAACGAGTCCTCCGAGAATCCGAGAGCGAATGATGAAGACGTTTACGGATTTTATGCTCTTGATGCCATCAACGAGGCGCTGGACCGAGAATTCATATATGAAAGAGAAACACCGGTAGTCTTAAGTGGTAGTACTGTTGATTGGCCCGACGAGGCCGTCGATGCAGACTCCGTGGTGGGAGGCTCCCATGGTCGGAACAGCAATGGATGGCTGTATGACGACAGCGTGGTTCGCGAGCACAGGGGGCAGACCCTTTGGGTGGCGTTTGATATTTTGTCTCTGACGATTTGGGCGCAAGTTCATCCTAATATGTCAGAGTTACGAGGGCTTTCACGTTTTTGCAGGGATGGCGAGAACGAAATGACACGGCTTCTAAGGCCGCAGACGAAGGAGGAAGAACGGTTAACATGCTTAGACTGGCCGGTCGATATGATGGAAGACTTTAAAGTGGACGGACAACTACGCTCCATTACAATCATCTAGCTGTTGGGCAGTCTCACAGCATTGCTTGTCCTCTTATGGAATACGTTTTCATTCCATGTCATTTATGCCCTCGCATGCTACGGGTGTTCGTTCAATCGCGCGCGGAGTAACGGCGAATCAGACGACGATCCGAATGATTGCTGCTTATTTCTACATATTAAAACAGAGTCACCCAGAGGTTGTGAGGAAAACTAGGAAACGACTGTACTAACGTCATGTGTCACTCGGTGGGATAATCCTCATCAGTCTTTCTTTCATTCAAAACAACGTCCCCATTGGTTTGCAATGTTTGAAAGAGCCCTATAGGTTTCTTCAACATCCGCGACATTTGCGACATACCTGCCGTACCGTCCAGACTTACAAGGTCACACGATAGTACTTTATTTCGAGATTAGGTGAACCAGAGTCAAGCGGATTGTTCGACAGGTCGAATGACACATACATGAGCACCCGGTTTTAAAAAAAAAGCCGAAGTAGTTGGGTTACCCCAAGCGGAGCTGTCGACGAGTTTGTCGATGGAACCAGTACCGTTATTCCCCCTTCAAGTACTTCGTTTTGATGGCATACAATTTGATACTAGCCTCCTCGGATTCATTTGGAAATCTCTTTCGCTTTGATGAGCGTTCTCGTGAGAGACTGCTCTCAGAATCGATCAACTGCTGTAGGGGCCCGGCAACATTTGCAGGGCAACCTTGCGAAATTGCCAAACGCAACTTCTCCAGATCTTCCTCTCTACCGCAACAGTGCAGAATGACTTTCTGCGATACCGAGGCGACAAAGGTGGCTCTCCGTGAATCGGCCGCCAACTTCGCTGTAAGTCCCTTCAGCTCGTTACAGAAAGACGCCAGCACCGTTTCCTCTGGACGTCTTCTCGCAAGATTTCCAAACGCCGGCTCAACGTTTGGACTCTCCAATCTGTTGATCTCTGGCACACCAAGACTGGCACCAGCTCGCAGGAAGGTGTCCAGGGTCCTGAGGTAGTCTTCGAAACACTCTTCGCCAAGAAACTTGGATAGAGCTATATCCAGGAAATGCGAGAAGACGGTACGTGCCGCAGGACGGTCCAGTAGAGGTTGATTGGGATTTGCGCCGTGGGACAATAACCGACTGAAGGTGGCATTCCTCAAGGAGTCGTTCCATCGCCGGGCAGGAAACATGCACGGTCCCGATAGCATGTTGAAGACCGACATTGTACTGCGTGCGAAAAACACCCAGGGTGATGGTGCATCCAGCGCGCTGGGAACATCCAACTGTCGAGGTAGCAAGTTGGGATCCTCACCGCGTCCGAGAAGAATGTCGAGAACTTCTGATGAGGGCCCAGGACTCTCACCACCGTCACGCGACATGGGCATAAGTGCGGTGAATAGCGGTGACTCGTCGAATACGTCGAAGAAATCAGGCTGCTCGGAGATCTTCTTTGCCAGGTAAGGCGACAGCTCGTGCCGAAGGAGCTCCTCGCGAAACAACAGCCTTGCATCGAGACGATCTGAGTTGACGCCCCTAACAGTTACATGGCGGAGGCTGACCATTTCCACGATGGCGGCTTCGTACTCATCTAGGAGCTTCTCAACCTGTTGGCGCTGGGTAGAGCCAGGCTGCTCGGCTTGTTTGAGCGCTTCCGACGCGTAAAACAGGGCTTGGTTTAGATGCGAAATGAGGGGACCGCTGTTCATCCCCCTTCCCTGCCTAATAACGTCTACGACAAGCGAGTTCTTTTGTCTTGTGCCTCTGAGATACCCGAGGTAAGCTCCTGCGATGGATGTGAAGCCATTGTAGTCGGACGGCAGCTTGCTGCGGAGATAGTCGCCAACATCTTTTGTCGAGACGAAGTCCTTGACGGTTCTATGGAGGAACTCAAATCGATCATAGACCAGCTTAAGCAGGCCCTTTGTTTTCTGATTGATGTTGCGGACGGTCTGCTCCCTCCGGAGAGCAACGCTCTGGACGGACCCAAGCTGTTCCGAGTTCTGCAACACGGAATGGTGGCTCTGCAATTCCTTTTCTAGCTGGTGGTAGAGATCGATGTGAAGCGGTTCCAGTGCGTGCACCGCGCCCTGTAAGATGCCCGCCATCGTGCGATGATCGGTAGGATCCACACTGTCTAACATGTGTTGAAACAACTGGTCTAAGTCTGATGGTAGTTGGCTGAAGCGTCGGACGAGGTCTTCAATCATCTCGCCGTTGGACAGGCCCTCTCGTAGGGATCTAGTTACGAAGAACGCCCAGAGGAATACACCGTCAGCCTGGGTGACGATTCGGTTCACGAGCTCGGCCTTCGCTAGCGTAACGCCCTCGGAAGTCTCGACAGTCCATCGAGGGTCAGCCTGCAGCTGGTCGTTGACGAATTTCCGGATATCGTCCCGCGTCAGCTCGTGGATATCCAGGCTCTCCTGACCATGTTGGCCGAAGCTCCTCTCGAAGACTGGCCACCGACGGCTAGATAGGCATATCTTGACGTGGGGAGACTTGGCCATATCAAGGAGTACTTGACAGAGTTCCGCGTGATTGCTGTCATATTCATCCAGTCCATCGATGAAGAGACACATCCTCAATGGCATCCGCTCCGCTGTTGATAGGGCTCGCAACGCGACAGCAAGCTCTTCCACAGACCACGGTTCTGCGGCTGCCTGCCACTTCCCAACTTTAGCAGCTGCCCAGCGATTCGGGCAGGCTATGGAGACAGCGTGCGGGTGTCCGCGAAGTAGGTCGTGGAGCAAAGATTGAAGAAGCCCCTGCCAGGACTTCTGAATCGGCGTACCCGCGATCCAAAAGCAGTGCGTCGCAATAGCCAGTGTGCCGGTTGGGCCCGCCCAGGTCTCCAACAGCTCTTTGGTCCGATGATGTTTGGAAATGAACTTCATGAACGTGGACTTGCCAGAACCTGGCTTCCCGGAGATCCAGAAAGTGCCACTGCCAGAGAGGAACCAGTTCGCCAGCCTAGAATCAAAGGCCCATTGGAAAGTATCTTGATGTGCCTGGGGAATGGAATCGAGACGAATAGGTCTGCTGGTGTAATTGAGGCTCGAAACAATTGTATCGGCAAGCAAGGCATCCTCTGCTTCAGCTAGTCGGACAAGCAGGACTCTGAGTTGTTCGATGTCGGCCTGCGTGTACGTGGCATCTGGATTCGACAAATGCTTTTGTGCTTGTATTCTCAAGTGTTCCAAGTCTCGTGACATGAGATCGACTTGAGATTCGTGTTCTGGTCTAGCGTAACGGTTCTGGCTTTCGAGCATCGTCAAGGATTGGCTGAGCTGGGAGATCCGAGAGCTAGGCAGTGGCGTTAGAACGAAAACCTGGTATGCTGGAGCGAGTCTTTCGTTACTTACCTAAGAACATGGGCGATTTCACGCGTTACAGTAGTCTTGAGGCGAGCGGACTCCTCGAGCTTCAACCTCAAAAGGGCTTCTGTAGCGATCTGTCCAGTTCTTCCCGTCGGCTTGTCGGTCGATCGTGTAAACACATCCTCGATACTTTCAAGGAGGACAATGGCCGCGTCCCGAGAAGAGACAAGAACTCGCAGCGGGAGGGCATCGTCTGACGGTGTGAAACTGGTCGCTAGACGCCCTCGCGTATCTGACAGTGCCAGTCTGAATGTTTTGAGGGATCTCAGAATGGCCTCGCCATTGCCATACGGCGCTTGTACTTTAGAGCTCTGTGCAACTGCGAAAGTCGTCTCAATAAACGAAGTTGCGTTAAGAATGCGCGCCGCAGTGTCGAGTGTCGAAATGGTATCCATGGCTGGCTGCATGTTTTGAGGTCCAAGATGGGCGCCTTCTTCCCTGTGTACGGCTTCCCAAGACAACGACAGCAATAACAGTTTTGAGAAAATTTTCGGGGTAAAAGTCGGGGGCTGTCTGACCTCCTGAATGATGAACCATCTATCGGATGAGCCCTTTACCGTAAGGCCCTCGATAAGCCTGTGCCACAAGGATTGGATTCCATGCACAGACAATGCAGCTGCCACGTGGAGTGCTTGTCACTTCGGGTACACTAAACTAAGAGCGGCTAAATTGCTCAAATGTTTCTTGCTTCGCCAGAATTATCGTCAAGCTAATGTTTCTTGATTTATTTTCGTATACGTTGATTGGCTCTACTCCGCCCCGGGTGTTTCTGTGATGGGACATAGACCTTCGGAATTCCCCCTTTGGGGTTGTTTTACGAGCCGTGCGGCGATACGAGCCACCACCCCACAGCAGGACGGAAGGAACCGACGGTTTTGGGACAGGATTCAGACTAATTGCTTGTCCTTAGGTTGTCCAGATCTTGAATTCATCTGACTCAAACGCAATGCATCTGCTAGAATTGTGATCACCATGAGTTGTGGCTTTGCACAACAAGTCATAGAGCGAGACAGGGAAACACATCTTGCTTTTCGTTGCCATGCAATAAGCAGATGCAATTAGACATCACCCATTGGTAGACGACCGACGTAGGAAAATATCTTCGTTACAATTACTACAGGGGTCATTAAGTCTACTTCGTCGTCTCCTCCTTGATAGACCATTTTGTCTCAATCGTGATAGCTTGCGCATTCCTCGGCAGCCTTTGGGTAGACTCCGTTTCCGAGACATCAGAGTCGCCGTCATTTCCTGAACCCCTTCTCATGCCCCCTGTTCCAACCGTTGTCGTGAAGTGAGTGATGTTGCTGCCGTACATGGTTTCGAGTGGGATGCCGTTCGTAAGATCCTCCACCAGGTGGTCGTGCTTGCCCGATTGGGTCGAACCGCCGAGTCTCGACACATACTCGTCCGTCTCGAATCGTCGGTGTTTCCAAAACGCCCACAATGGTAGAAGCATTGGAAGACTGTTGCACAAGATCGTCAAGTGGGTCTCGAGGACAGTCAAGAAAGTCGTAACAGCCAGGTTCCTCATGACCTGCGAAAGGCTGTGGACATCCATCATGATGGCGAGTCTCACTACAGACGCGATGATTGCGCTAGGTGATCGTCAGCTCGGTGATCATCGGGAACAAGCATCAATCTCCGAGAGCCAAGGCGACTGGAGGGGTACCCACATAAGATTCAACAAAAATACCGCGCTGAGGCCCCATCGTGTCGAGACACTGACCTTTCGCAGCGTCCAAATCGTGTACAGTGGGACGACCATGATTATGGTGTTGCTGATGCAGTTGAAAAGCCCGGTCGATAGAATGCTAGCCTCGTGATCGCGGCAGATATCTTTGTTCGTGGCGTGCCATTTTCCGTCCGTGAGGTGGCAGACGAGGACAGTCTGGAGGACATTTCCGATGCCCCAAAGAATAACAATGACGAAGGTCAATCGAGTCGCGATGCGCATAGGTCGACTGGTGAATACTCGAAGGTAGAAAAAGAGGACGCTGAGTTTCGTCGTCAGGCTGACGACGCCGAAGATGGTTTCGAAGGGAAGGAAAAGCTGGACGTCATGACGTTAGTAAACGGTCCTCAGAAGGGAAGACTTAATGTTGATGTTATAAAATAAAGACTCACCGAGTCTACAAAGGTCCAGTTGTCACCAATTTCCGACAACTGATAGCCAAGACCTGCAGCAGTCCCTAAGACATAGTTAAGATGAATGTTCATTGAAACGCGCACTATGTCGTGAGACTTACAAAGTCCTTGTAACACTAACATGACAATGCCCTGGGGCACGGCCAACAGAGTGAAGTAGTCATCCCAACCAAGTTTTGAGCCGGCCAAAACACGGGAGACAACTCGAAGGGCAACCACCAACAACGTAACAAACACCAATACCGAGTTCGCAATCAAATACACCTTAGCCTCTGGTAACATAGCCATGTTGGTGTAGGGAATCATCCTGCGACCGTGGTCGTTGAAGTTTGCATGTCTGAGAACGTGCCTCTGACTTGGCGGAGAATCCAAGTGGGAAGGGAAAAGAGAGGAAAAGAATCTTCCGAGATGGGGAGAGAGGGGACAACCGCATGTTAAAGTCGAGATGTCTTGGACAACAGCCGGGGTAGGGTTGCATTCAGTTTCACGCGAGGGAAACCGCGCCCACATTCCTCTCGAACAGGTAATGACTCGCACTGGGGCAGAGCGACCCCCTGATCTCGCCTACCCCGGGCTATTCAATCGAACAACTGACGATTCTGACTCGGACTACAGATCCACGTGGGTTCAGAACGAGGAGGAACACAACTCACGGGTGATTAAAGGCGGCAAGACCGAAAAGCGAATGCGAAGACTTAATGTTTCTCTTAGGCTTTTGACCTTCACAGAGCCTTTTCAAAAAAAAAAATGCTGCATGGCTTATCATCGTCAATCTTGGCTTCAACTGCATGCTAAATATAAGAACGGAATGACAGGTTTGAGCGCTGCAACCACGGCGCAAATGTACGCTTGAGGTAAACATCGCCAAACAACCCATGTCCCGCTTGAGCCTTCGGTACTGGGGCTGTTAAGGCACACCCAACCTTAACAGAACAAGATCCTCAGTGGCAACCTACCAAAAGCTTGAATGCAAGGGTTGAGCGGGTTTTTAGTTGGTTGGCGTGGGCGACCCTCTACTGTAATTTACAGACCCCTGCAACACACGACAGTTCCCTCAGCTGACATTGGAAGGTGCTGTCACCTTCTGAAGCGAGGGCAGCAAGGGTGTTAACCAGAGTAACAAGACAACTGACATTTTACTGAATCGCCCCCGGCTTTGGACCAGCCTGTCTCGAATCGTGACTGGCTCGCATGTTGTCATGACGGAACTTATCGCTTCAATCCCCACAAACCGATTAGACGACTCGATAAACGTAGTACCCGGGTTTCTCCCCAACCCTCAGGTACTCGTCCTGGTTGAGGGGATCAAAAGCGCCAAATGTCCCATGCAAGGATAAGGGATACAATACAGTTGGCGCCATGTAGACGTACCCAATCCTGCGATATTCCCCATCGTACAAGCCCCTCTCAAGCACGAGGGCGTGGGCCCTATCCGCTTTTAGCTTGCTGTCCTGCGTGAACTGGTGGTGCTCAATAACGGCCAGGTAGACGACAGACTCCCCCATCGAACAGTAAATGGGGAACGTGTCGTCCAAAGTAGGCTTGGTGACAAGGTCCACGTCCGCAATCACATCAGCTATCTCTTTGTCCTTGGCGTCTTCTCTTTCGGGCAGTGACAATGTGCTCAACTGGTACTTCAATATGCCGCCAGGGAAGAACTCCGAAATCCCTGAGGCATACATGTAGGCCCCTGGAACGTCGATCATTTGTGATGAGAGCTTGGCTCTGATTAAAGGGCCGTGAAGAACCAAGTGTCCGTCCACCACCGAGCCGAACCTCGACGAAGTGGTTTCCACTTTGGCATCTTCAACGCTGGCTACCAAACCGAATGTTCGGAGACCGTCGGACGAAGACTGCACGTTCACCGATCCTAGTGAGAATTTGTGGGTGTGGTAGTGAATCGGTTCCATGGATGCCCATGACCACGATGGTGCACGGTAGCCTTGTGGAGGAGATGATCGTCGGCCCTCTCGCGTGGTCCAAAGAAGATCTTCAAGGAGGGTATGCCGCCATAACCCGGCAAGGTAAGCGTCTTCGCGCAAGCCTGATAGTCGTTGATAGACAGATGTCACTCCTCCGATGGCAATAAGCCTATCCGAATCGAACGTAAATTGCCGCGTCATGTAGTCTTCCACCAGACTCCACCAAACACGTCTTGAGGGCGATGCCTCCGAGTTCGGCCGCACAGAATATAGCTCAGATGGGGAAACAGACTGCGAAAGACTGGACATGCGCAAGACATCGAACTCGTGGCCCTTGCATGTCTCGTTGAAAACATATCCTTTAGCGTCGGAAATGGAGAACCACCACAGCTGATCGTCGGCACAGTGAATAACCTTCGGTGACAGGATTCGTTCTTGGTACACCCAACCACGGGTAAATATGGTTCGGAGGAGGACGCGACGGCTGAATGACGTGTTGTCGATGATTCTGAATGGCTTTTGGAGCATTGGGATGTCCTCAAACCCGGTCCAGGTCGGCTTGACGTACGTAGGATATCGCAGCATGGAGTCGGGCATCGTACCCGTTGACGAGTCATCTGCGGCAGTCGCGGAAATTGTCACCTTGGCACCAAGGTACACGGACGCCATACGGGCGGCCTCGGCCTCCCAGTCCTCCTTGGAATCTTGAATGATGCAGAGAGAGTCGATCCAGAGATGATGGATGCCCAAAGACGCGGCAAGCTTGATGGCATCCTGGAAGGTTCTTGGGAGAGTGGTCAGGGGCACTCCACCAACCAATTCCTTCAGATTCTTATGGCGCAGCATAAGAGGGTGCTTCCCTCCCCAGCAATGACTCAATGCAGCGTATTCAATGGTGGTATCCAGGTTATTTGTTTTCAGCCTTACCGTTTCCGACTCTTCACTCGTGTTTGCCGGCAGGAAATGGATGAGCCTCGTTGGGAGGGTGGAAGTCAGACTCATCGATGGGAGTGGTGTTTCCTCGTGCAGCCAGTCTCTAATGCGTACCAGTGAATCCTGACGAGAAAGCTCCGGCAACCAACTATTAGTGTCACTGGGAATTGACATATCTGACTCGTTCAATCAGCCTTCAACAAGCCCAGATCATGCGTCAAAATTAAAGTCTCAGTGACGACTTACCCACAACTTCAAAGTTGTTGAGTTCTCGAATGCCCCGATGAGTGTAGATGCCATCTTTGACGCTTTGGACATACAGAAAGCACAACTTAAAAGCGCCCCAAGGGAACAAATGTTCCTGCGGAACAATCATTGGAATCGCCCAGTTGTGGTCCTCGTAATCGTCGCTGAGATCCCTCGGCTGATCGTAGATCATGGCACAGAGTGAGCACCCATGTCGTGCCTCGGCAAGCTTTTGGATAGAATGATGGAGATGCAGTGACGGTCTTTGCTGTGACGCTAGGGGTACGTCGAGTTTAAGCCTCCAGTGATGTCTTTCAGTGGGGAACAGTAATTGGCTGTGCGGAATCTGATCGGAGTGATGCTTGAGATATTCCCCAACGGTGATGTAGCTGCCACTGAAGATTTCAAGGCATGACGAGCACAAAGTTGATTCCGCCATGTTGGAAGGGCTCAGGTTAGCAACCATATGAGATGCAAGTGACGAATGAGATTTTCAAGATGGGTTTCTCAAAGCTTGGATTTCGTCTGATCTCGACGTAGAACGGTGTCTACTTGTGACATTCAACGGCCCGAAGTCGAGTTCGAACATGACGGAGTAAAAGGCCGTGTGATATTCAATTGCCACGTCACTTGCATTTGTAGTCTAGCTGAACTAGGGCCCCCGTAACCAGAGCCAATGAGATAAGGCCAAGGTTACAGGCATGGAATCCTTCGTGCTGGTACCAAAGTTCCCAGAACTACCTTCTTACATGATTGAATCCGTACAGGGCTCCTGCTGAAAACAGGGACTTTCTTTCAAATGATCGAAACACAAACCTCCCACACGCCACTCGCCGCCTAATAACATGCGTGCCCAGGACTCCCCTCGACTAACACGGCGCAAATCTTTGGTTGCAAGTAATATAGGGAGTCAATCCCTGAAACTGTTTCGAGACGCTTAGTAGGCGTAAAACAATACGTTCTCATCCTCTGACTGCCGAATTTTCTTGTTCTCGTGCTTCAGCCAGAATCGCATTGCCCATGCCCCGGCAGCTGTTGCGACGCTCAAAGCCGCGCTTGTTGACATCGCCATAACGTACCGAGGCTCGTCAGACTTGGGCCACTGCGTTTGTCGTCAGTATGCTGAATGTGCACTTGAGAACAATGACTTACCATGTAAGGAGTCCAGATGAAAGAGCTAACAGCAATACAGTTGACTATGGCCAGGGATGAAGCCTTCTTCTCTTTCGTTTGAGAGCACGTTGCTGACACCCAGCCAAGAATGATACTATTGACGGCGTAGGTACTGCAGCAGAATTTAGCCAGAATGGTCATCTTTAGAGATTTGTTGAAAGGCATACCCAATAGAGAAAACACACATTGCGACTATTGATAAACACCCATTCGTTAGTGAATGGCAGGGGCGAAACGTCTGTTAGTACAAGACTTACAATACCGAGCACCTGTGTTAAGCGTGGCGCAACCTAAAACAAAGCCGAAGACTGCAATTGCCTTTGCGATGGTAATGTGCCTGGGATCCTGATGTCAGAAACATCGATGTTGACTCACAAACAGCGGCTAAATCTCTCTACTTACCAGGTTCTCTCATTGAATCTCCCAGATGACCATGACCATGCGATGGAAATTATGCCCGCAATCAGATACGGCGGGCATGTGAGAACAAGTGTGACTGTGTCGCTAAAACCAAGCGTTTCCACAGCAGTGGGAAAGAAGTTCTTGAACCCGTTTGCTCCGAGATGGAAATGCTGCATAGCCGTAAACAGCCAGACTCTTGGGTCCTTCGCCGCCTCAATGAGACCACTCCAAGTAGTAGTCTGTCCGGTATTGCCCACGGTGTCTCGTAGGATTCTTTCGTTCGCCAGTATTCTCTCCTCTGGAGTCAGCCATCGGGTCGTCAAGGGCTCGTCGGGAAGGATGAAGAATGCGATGATGGCGATTATCAGGGTAACAACTCCCTGTATGATGAAAAGCCATCGCCATCCCGAGATCCCAGCCTTTAGATCGTTAGCGAGACTACATTCTGCTACTGGGGGCAACTATTCCATACCATCCCATGCATCTGAAATATGCCAAGTGCTATGAGGCCGGCAAAGGCGGTCGCCAGGATGTTGCCCGTATACAGGATCGATATCCTGGTAGCTAGCTCCTTGCGAGTGTAGAAAGTCGCTAGCACGTACAGAGCGCCGGGGTAATACGGAGCTTCGGTGATGCCCAGAAAGAATCGTGTGAGCAGAAGCCCAGTATAATCCTTGCTCACAGCCGTGAGGCCGCTGATGACGGCCCAGATTGCCATGCAGGAGCCCATCCACCAGCTCGGGCGCACTCGAGTTACGACCATATTGGCCGGGATACCCACGATGACATATCCCGCAAAAAGAATGGCCACGCAAGTTTGATATTGTGTCGGAGTGAGGTTGAGGTCCTCTTCGAGAGTGTTGAGTCTCGCGAGAGCGATAGCATTTCGATCCTACTTCGTGTGAACGGTCGCTAAACACTTGGTGGCATCGAATATCTACTCACAAGGTAGTTAAGCCAATACTAAGACGGGCTTAGCATCAAATACCGAAGAAAAATGTTCATTGAGGGGGCAACACTTACCATCAACCATAATCTGTCGATTTGGTCAGGCAATGACTCCGAAGCTGTGTGAACGGAGGGAACCACTCACATTGGCATGATCCACCAATCAAGCTTTCGAACTAGGGCAATCTCGCGAGGATCTGACTTTTCGTGGGCTCCAGAGTAATCACGAATGTTTGGGTCAACTTTCAGAGTGCTTTCGACCTCTTCAAGAACGCCGGGAAGCCCATCATTCTTTTCAAGACTTTTTCGATGCATGGCTGTTGGAACTAACGATTACCTAGGCTGCAGCTTGGGATAAGGGGTTGGAGAGCGTATGACGAGAAACCCACGCCAAAAGCCTACCAGGGCATCATCTCGCGCTCTATATATGCGCCCTTTACATTTCCTTTCAGGCCAAGAGGCCACCAAGGACTCTAATCGCATCGAAGCTTAGCCCATTCCTCCCCGCACTGCCAAGTTGGCTTGCCAAGCTTTCCAAGAAATGGCGCTCTTGGTCTTCGTCCTTATTCGCGACCACAATGACGAGCTCATGTTTTGTACAGCTGTTAGTGGTGTAAAAGGTGTCACCCTTGCCGTCAAGTCGGTGAATGTCTGGGCCAGGTCGTTGAGAATCTAGGCGAAGAGGGGTAAATCCTTGACAAGACCAGGTCATCCGGCCAACGATGCCAAGGCTAGAGATGATCCCAATCGTTCGCCATCGTAACCAGTCGACCGGGCTAATAGCAGCGTCCGGACACCGAACTCAAATTTTAAAAAGGCTTCTTGTTGCAACGCGTCAATCTCCGGGGTGCTGGCTTACTCCGAAAACACCGGGACGGGGCCGTGGGACCCATATTTCCGGCATCCGTTATTGGCATAGACCGGGCTGCATCCCCGCGATTTTGACTGAGACAAGATCCCTCCCATGAATGTGTTTCTTTTGCCGACTTTGTGGGGAGAGAATCACAAACAGACAAATGTGTTTGTAAGCCAGATCTTATGGAGGGCGGGAATATGACGGTCGATAAGGATGACATGGCTCTTGGGCTGCCGGACAAGGGTTCTTATCTGCGATGGACGTCCGAATCACCTGGAGAAGAATAGCTAATCTGTGGGGTTTACGTGCTCCAATCTCCAACGAGCCAACAGGAACGACCCCATGCTAATCTTGTCTCCATGCATCGGAGTATTCATGGACAGTTGGAGGCCCTCTTCTCTCCTATCTCTGCCCATCGGCTGGAAATCTTCCTGTGTCGATTCTTTCTGCAATTCACAGAGACCAACACATTACTGTTTGAGTTTTGACTTTCAGTTTCTGACTGCAATAATGTTCGGTGAAACTTTCACAAGCAACTCGTCGGCTGCGAGGTCCGGATTTCACCCAGACAGCCCTGTGAGCCCACACGCGGCCCCGCTCGTTGGAGGACCTCCGCCGCCCCGTAAATCGCGAGTCGCCCTCGCTTGCAAGCGTTGTAAGAGGAGAAAACAACGGGTACGTGAACCGGCTTTGCTGTTGGCGTGTTCCGTGCTGATGGAGCCTGGAATAGTGCGATGGAGGCCATCCCAGTTGCAAGTCATGCGACAAGGCCAATGTGCTGTGTGTGTATGAGAAAACACTGAGACCGCATTACCCCGGCGGAAAATCGTTGTACATCAGTGCTTTGGAAGAGCGCATCGCGTTCCTTGAAGCCCGTATGCCAGACTTCGCTGAGGATCACTTCACTGCAGCAACATCATCGGCTGAGGCACCACAGGAGAACAAGTTCGAGCGTCGAGAGTCTCAAGACTCCTTCTCGGAAGAGGAGCCCTCCTCTCTTGTTGATGGTGTCGCCTACTTGTCCCTCTGTGCGTCCGGGACCACGGACACTGCGCCGGAGCCGTTCTACCTTGGCTCAAGCTCTGGGGCGACAATTGCGAGAATGATCCAGTCTTCCATATTCCATGGAGCCGGGGGAAGAGCCTTCAATGAAGCCATGGCTGCGGCCCAGCCTGGAGTCCTTCGACCACCACTACCAGGAGGCTCCCCTTCTTCACATTCCGATGAGCCAATGTCCGAATTTCCTCCCCCGGATCAGGCGAAAATGCTCTTCGATGTATTTTTTGACCGGCTTCATACCCGTTGGCCTATTTTGGACAGGAAAATGTTCACTATCCTGTTCGAAAGTCAGTATGAACAGGGAGCCCTGCCGATACAACAAAGAAGCATCATGCACCTCGTCTATGCGATCTCGGCCAGATTTCTGCAGTTGATGAAGAAGCTCTGTGACGTTGATCCTGAAGTGAGTCAGCCTTCTGCAAACTCAACAAAACAAGGTGTTAACTAGTTCAGCGTCATCTCCTAGCAGCCATCGAGCCAATGGATTTCATCTTAGAGCAGCATAACCTGGCGACGGTCCAATTCCTGCTTCTACTCGCCGTCCATGGTCAGCGAAGCCCTTTCGGTGCCGGCTGTTGGTCACAGGTTCGATACGCTGTGACGCTCTGCATAGAGCTGGGCCTACATCGGAAGCAGCCAGGCACATCGTCACACAGTCAGCGCGATGTTGAGATAAGAAGGCGGGCATTCTGGGCTTGCTACTGCCTGGATAGAATGACGAGCGTGGTGTTGGGAAGAACATTTGCCATTGATGACAGAGACATCAACGTGGAGGTGAGGCAAGCTTTTGTTTCACTTGGAGATTCCCTACTTAAGAGTCTTGCAGATGCCTCGCGACGATGATGCGTTTTGGGACCTCACGGCCTTGGGCAGCCCGCCAGCACCTCCTGAACCAGCTTGGTCAAACATGAAGCCGTTCATTCACATCATCAAGCTCCGTCGAATACAGTCGAGAATCCACAGGCGCGTATACCGCGTCGACAAGGACGTCTTTGCGGGATCACCAGACGAGAGGGCCAAACTTGACTCAAAAATGACGGCGATTCGCGGCGAGCTAGACGAATGGGCGAGGACGATCCCACATCCGCCAAAAGACTCTAAGTCTATTACATGGATGTATGATCCAGAAAGCGCGTACCATGATTCAAGAGACTTCTTTAATCTGTCAGTCGGAGCTTGTTCCACACCCCCATGATATGACTGAGCTGACACCGTCTAGACAATACCATAAGTCCATACTGTCGCTCTTTACCGTTCTACTTCCCACTTTGAACACATCGGACCCGAGATTCGTGACCTGCGCACGATCGGCAGCCTGCGTATGCACTACATACAAGCGCCTCAATCAACAAAAGACTCTCACTTACACAATGATGGCGCTGCACTCATGCTTCATCGCCGGACTCACGTTGGTGTATTGCCTGTGGAGAGACCGCTCTCTCTTCTCCTACGACGCGTTGGAAGCTACTCGCGCCTGCTCCCAATCGCTCACAATCTTTGGCGAGAAGTGGCCCGGGGCAGTCAAATATCGCGATATCTTTGATGCTCTCTCCGGAAGTCTGTTCAAGACCATTGTCAACCCAAGTTCCACCTCGGTTTCGGGGTTGAAGCCGCTCAAGGTAGATCTTGAGGCGGAACCTGGAGTCTCACCGACAAGTCCTGCCGTGTCGCCCAAGACGCAGCACGAAGGTAAGCCGAGTATGAGCCATGCCATCTCTGATGCAGTTAAAGAGGCGTTTATGGAGGTGGACGAAGAAGCGCCTGGCGGATGGCAAGGGTGGAGGATGTTCAATGAGATGGTGCACGACGACTCGATACCTGAGCATATGGAGATGATCAGACACGGGGAGATTCTACCCGGGGACGTAGGCGGCAATGGGAAGGCACCGGAGTACGACTCAGTATTTATCCCGGAGACACTTCCGATAGGAACAGTGGACTCAGAATGGGACTTCGGAGGTCTGGAGGGACATTATTAACGATGGTCACCATGTTCTTGCTTGCTATGGTCATGCGTTGGTATTAGATTCGTTACTTAAGCGCTCTCTGTCTTTACATTCAATACAACTCCTCGGAAGCCATCTATGCCAATTGTCCCTTCTTGTAAGGATACTTCGCCTTGAAAGCCTCCGCGATCTCCGTCCTCGTCGCAACCCAGACACCTTCCTTCTGGGCAATGTAATCCACAAAGTCGCGCAACGCCGCGAATCGACCAGGCCTTCCAATGATGCGGCAATGCAACCCAATCGTCATCATCTTCGGCTGGCCCTCCTGACCCTCCTCATACAGCACATCAAAAGCATTCTTCAAGTGAGTGTAGAAACCATTCGGGTCGCGGAATCCGGAACCGGTGATGTGGAACTTGAAGTCGTTGCAGTCGTAGCTGTACGGCACCATCAAGCACCCCTTCGGGTTCTCCTTCTCCCGCTCCAGGGGCAAGTCCGTCCAGTACGGCACATCGTCCGCGTACGTATCACTCGCCCACACCAGCTCCTCGCCCATCTCCTCATACACCTGCGCAATCAACGTTCGCGAGTGCGGCGACGGACGGCCATAGTACCACCCCTTCGGCGCGTACCCGGTCAGCGACTTCAGCGAGGTGATGCCCTTGCGGATGTACTCCTTCTCCTTCTCAATGGGAAAGTCGTGGTAGTCGACCCAGCGGTACGCGTGCGAGGCGACGTCATGGCCCTCCTCGACGCAGCGCTTCGCGACCTCGGGCTGCTCCTCGACGGCCTGCGCGACGGCGTAGAGCGTGAACTTCATCTTGCGCGAGTTGAAGAGCCGGAAGAGGCGCCAGAAGCCCGCGCGTGAGCCGTACTCGTACTCGGACTCGACGTTGTAGTTGCGCTCGTTGACGCGGGGCCCGCCCATGGGGTTCTCGCGCAGGTTGGTCTCGGAGACGCCGTCGCCCAGGAGGACGGATCTCTCGCCTCCCTGAGAGGTTGTCAGCATGTGTCAGATCAGAAGGGTGGAGGGCGGACGGACCTCTTCATAGTTGATCACGAACGAGACGGCGATTTTGGCGTCGTTGGGCCAGGGACAGGCCAGGCCCTTCTCGCCGTAGCCCTTGAAGTCGCGGTCGAACCCGTAGTCGGGATGCGCGTGGTAGGCTTCAGGCATGTTGTTTCTTAGCTTAAGGCTGTCTGATTTGATGTGAGATGAATGAAGATGTCCTGAAACAGGGTCCAAGTGGCGATGTCAATGGAAAAGAGAAAACAATCATCCACCTCAATTCGTAACGTCTGTGAGCATCCGTTCTGCAGCGTACAAATACCTGGCAACGTCACTTCCATCGGCATGTCTCACCCGCGTGCTCATCTGTGCCTATCGCCGTCGCACCGCGCACTATCAGCCGTGATGCGCGTCCGGTACGATTGCCCCTCCACAGCATACCCCGCCACAGCCCTCGTTATCGGTGTGACTGAGTGTGCAGCTCGTTATCGCGATGCGCGTCGCGAGCGAGGGTCTTGGGGGTTGCATCATTGCAAGGGTGGGCAGCTGTTGGAGGTGCATCGGCTCAAACGAACCGTTGGAGCTCGGGGGATTATGCCCCATGGAGGGAATGCTGATAAGGCGGAGGGCCGATGGTGGGGTTCGGCGTGGGCGCCGATGGATGTTTGTTTTGGCTTATGTAAAAGATAACGAGCTGCGAGCTTTGCAGATGCAGCTTGATGTAATGCCCAGGAATATTGGACATGGGCGGATGTCGATGGACGGATTTGGTGGCGGGGATGTGGGTTGCGGGAGATGGGAGCAACTGAGTTGACTTCCGGGGTGGAAGTGAGTAATTGTCGGCCCGCTCCGCAAGGAAAGTTAACTGTCAAACAACCTTTAAAGATGTTAAGTTGGCGCGCGTGGCGTGGTATTGATTAGAACTCTGCTTTATAATCATGTGTAGTTTCTCCTGTAATTGAATGCTATATGCTTCGAACGATGTTGATGCAACACCCAATGCTGTATGCAGCCCGCACATCTCTGTGCAACTGAAAGGAGACCTCTGTCATGCACCGGTTCTCTTCTCATTCGCCTTTTCGTTCACCTGAGCGATCGCCGGCTGGTTTTGATCTTCCAAAGCCTCCGCCGGTGCAGGCTTCTTCGCCTTCAAGCCCGTGTTCCCAACACCCAGCGTCAGCGCCAAGCTGAGGCCCGAGCAAACCACATAGTAGATGAAGATGTAATGCAACCCCTTCATGTACGCCTTCAAAATCACCGTCTTCTCGTCCTCCGAGAACCCTTTCTGGTCGAGCGTGTACGTCGACGACGTGAGTTCCGCGATAATCGCATCCGAGACAAAGTCGCGACCGCGCAGGTCCCGCCTGAGTGTATTTGACAAGATGACGCCCGAGATGACAAGGCCGAAAGCGCCGCCTATGGTGCGGATGAAGTTCCGCAAGCCGGTGGTCACGGCTCGGTCCTCGCTTCGTGAGTTGGCATACATTCCCACCAGCGTCGGCTGCAGGGTCAAGCCGATGCCTGAGCCGACGATGATGAGGATGCCGATGAGCTTACCCAGCCCCGTGTCGCGGTCGAACATGATTGTCAAGCCGTTGCCGACTGTCCAGAGGAAGAAACCGACCAGGATGCAGGGCATGTACCGACCGATGCGGAGCATGTACTGACTCGAGAGGATCGAAAGAATCGAGGTCGAGATGATGACCGGGAGGATTAGTGCGCCGGCCACGAGAGGGGTGTACTTCAGTATCGACTGGAAATAGATGGGGAAGTAGAACAGGTTGCCGAAGTAGGCCTGGCCCATGAGGAATGTTTGGCCGTACAGGAAGCTGCATTTCGAGTCCTTGAACAGCCGGAGAGGCATGATCGGCAGCTTTGCGAGTTTCCATTCAAACAGAACGAAGAGAACTCCCAGAACAGCACCGACGGTGACAGAAGCGATAACGAAGGGCGACGACCATGGGTAAGTCACACCACCGCCGGACAGCGGAATCAGCAGCAGCAAGACCGAAGCCATGTTGAGCGCGATGCCGCCGTAGTCGATCTTCTTCACCTTTTCGCCGTAGTTGCCGGGTTGATGCTTCAGAGGTAGGCAGAAGAGTATCGTCAGAGCTGCTGGAGCACTGATGATCGGAACCATCCAGAAAACCCACCGCCACGTCGACTCCTGAACGACGGCACCGCCAACAAAGGGGCCAACTCCGTTGGCGAGCGCCAAGACGGCTCCGAGAACACCTGCCAGTCATCAGCATCCCACCCCTCTTATCGCGAGGTTTCCAGACTAACCTTGGTACTTCCCCCGATTCTCCAGCGTCGTGATATCGCTCACGATAATCATGACAATACTATTGATCCCGCCCCCACCAATACCCGCAATCGCCCTGAACGCAAACAGCTGCTCCTTCGTCTTCGAGAACCCGCAAAGAATGTCGCCCACCGCCATGAAGACCAAACAGATCATGAGCAAATTCTTTCTCCCAAAGATGTCCGACAGCCGGCCGTTGATGAGCTGAAACGCAGTAGAGGCGATGAGGAACGACGTCCCGATCCACGACGTCGCCGTCCCAGTGTCGAGGTCCCCCGCTATCGCCGGCACCGCCGTTGACACGCTGGTCTGGTCGATGAACGAGACGAACAAGCACACCGACAGCGCAGAGAACGCCAGCAACATGCGCTTCCGCGACATGGTGTTCCTCTGCCCGCCGATGCTCTCCACATCGCTGTCGTCCTTGGCCGGCGGCGGCGTCCGCGTAGTCGCGGTAGCCTCGTCGCTGCTCGAACCAGCTTCCCTGCCCTCTGGCAGAGCGCTTTTGACGCCCGTCGTGGGCGCGTCGTCCTTCATCTTGACATGCCGTGAACCTCCCAAAATTCCGTGTACAGAGAAACGAAAGAGTGCCAAGCATCAAGAACCCACGGAAAAAGAGTCCCCAAACACGGTGCTCCAGATTTTCGGTGCCGAATCGCCGGGTCTCGACTCCCGCAAACCGCCGCCGCCCAATTGCTTACACAGAGTCCATTGCGTCAAACCTGCCAATGGGGGAGAACCCGTTGCAGCAGGGTGGGAAACTGGCAGTGAGAGAGCGGCGCCTGAAGCGAGGAGGTCCACTAAAAGGATATGTCGGCATGAAGCCCGATGCGGATTCGCCAGCCCCCTTCGCCGATCGCCTGGCCGGGTTTCTTTGTCGGCATCTTTTGAGCCGATACGCGTCCGTGGAGGGAGTGAGTGGACGTGAAGTTTCAGCGGAGTTGGACGATGGGAGTTGGGGTCCGCTTCGGATATTGCACGGGTTTAAGGGTGTAGGGATATGTAAGGCTGGCTTGCTGAAGCCCGAAAATTGGTCTTCGTGATGACAAGTTTGTAAGTGATGAAATAAACTCTTGAGAAGCAGAGACGGGTGGTGTTGGAATGGAGGCGGGGGAATGAATGACGGCGGCATCCATCGGCACGAGGGGTGTGGCGGGGGCCGGAAAGCCTGCGCCCTACGGCGTAGCGCTGGCCGATGAGTGCTTCGATGGCGACATGGGAATCATGGCTTTGTAATACCCTCATTCGCGGTTTTTCAATATCAATTGTACGTCTGGTTGTCAGTTCATCCGAGTCCAGCAGACGACAAGCGCAACCATGTCGAAACTGTTCAAGCCGTTGAAAGTCGGGGGTATTGAGCTGGGTAATCGGCTAGCGTTGGCGCCGTTGACGCGGTACCGAGCAGACTATGAATGGACTCCGACACCGATGATGAAGGGTGAGCGTGAATGCCCTCATTTACAAGCACACAACTGACACACCCTCAGAGTACTACGAACAGAGGGCCTGCGTGCCCGGCACACTGCTCATCTCAGAGGGAACCCTAATATCCTACCGCACCGCCGGCCGCTGGAACGTACCTGGGATCTGGAATGACGCCCACATCGCCGCCTGGAAAGAAGTCACGGACGCCGTTCACGCAAAGGGCTCGTTCATCTACTGCCAGCTGTGGCATCTTGGTCGCGGCGGCAGGGTCGATGTTCTCCAGCAGCTCGGCTTGAACCTGGAGTCATCGAGTGCCGTCCCCATCAACGAAGACAGTCCAACGCCGGTGGAGTTGACAGAGGATGACATATCGCAAATCATCCAAGACTATGCGCAGGCTGCGCGAAACGCCATCCGGGCTGGTTTCGATGGCGTGGAGATTCATGGTGCGAATGGCTACCTTCCAGACCAGTTCCTCCAGGACACATGCAACAAGCGCAACGACGCCTGGGGCGGAAGTATCGAGAAGCGAGCGCGCTTTCACTTGGACGTGACCAAGGCCGTGATCGAAGCGGTAGGGGCGGACAGGACGGCCATCAGGCTGAGTCCGTACAGCGACTTTCAGGGGATGCTCATGGACGATCCGGACCCAACGTTCAAGTACGTGACAGAGCAGCTGAAGCCGCTGGGCCTGGCATACTTGCATCTCATTGAGGCGAGAATCAGCGGCAACGATGACACGGACACTGGTGGACAGCGGACTGTCAAGTGGCTCGTAGAGTTGTGGGATAACGCGAGTCCCGTATTACTCGCCGGAGGATTAAACGCGGAGACGGCGAAGAAGGCTGTCGAGGAAACCTACAAGGACTACGACGTCGCCATCGTCTTTGGTCGATTTTTCATCTCGAATCCGGACCTCGTCTTCCGGATCAAGGAGGGTATCAACCTGGAGAAATATGAGCGGACGTATTTCTACACCCCGAAGCTGCCGACAGGGTACATTGACTACCCCTTCTCCCCTCAATTCCAGGCTACTTTGAAGGCTTGACAAAGTTGACGAAGGAGGCATGGAAACGCAGTGTCATTAGCTATGCAATAGAGCACCAAAAGGGTATCTTGCAACGCGTCCCTCAGCGCGCATCTTCATCAACCGGAATAAGCATCGTCTCACGTTTCCAGCGTAAACATCGAGCTCCCAAATGCGCATTTCCGATGCCAAGTAGAACCGCACAGACATGAATGTTCAAAAACTCCTTGCTCATGCAAGATAAATCAGTCGCATCGGCATGTGCTCCATCGGGAGGTCAGGTTTCCTCGTTCACTGTGTCTAGGCGGCGACGACGGATTCGCGTGCCCGAATATCGCAAGAGACTTCTGGTGGATTTGTTGTGCTTCAGGTCCAGCTTCTCAGACGTCTCTTCATCATCTCGTGCTGAACGTAGTTCGAAGGCGCTCGCCACCCGTCGTATTTTGTCTTTAAGCACACGTAGGGAGCTCCTCTTCTGTAGAGTGCCTCGTGGTAAAGGACCATCGGCAAAATTCACTGTCTGGGTTGATTGGCTGCGACTATGGCCTCGCCGCTGCGGACCATCGTTTTCGAAGGAGTCTGGCTTCGTAGATAGGACAGCAACAGATGCCGCCCTACGGACTGATTTGTTTGGGCTTGTCAGACTCAACGTTGACCTAGACTGTGACGCACTGGAGGGCGTCCCAGAGCCCAACGTAGTGACTGAGGTATGTTGAGATATGGAAAGCAAGTCGTGTTGGCTCTTCGGGCGCTCGCTATAAAATCCCCGCGAGGGGGCACTGAATCTTGTCGAGGATCTGGCTATGGGGCTGGGGCTAGAGACATCTCTTGCCCTGACTGCCGCCAGCGTTCGTGGAACATGGGCTGTGGCGCCCATCCTCGGAGGCGCTTCGCGATGCTGGGGAAAACTCCATCTGGCATTCGACGAGTATTTGGAGTCGCAAGACGGGACAGCGGGCTCGTCGTCATCGTCCTCGATCTCCACTGCAGCAGGTATTTCTTCCACTTCATATGGCCTCCCTGGTCGTCGCCTCGATCGCAGTCGCATGAGATAATCTTCTGAGCTGACTTTGCCAAAGGACATCTCCTCTGCTGCTCGTTCAGCCCGGCGTCGTGCCTGCCGGTTAAGGTGCGCCGTCTGCTGTGGTGTCATTGGCATCTTGATAATCGGTTCTCGGGTCTCGTTCAGTGGTGGTGGTTGATGTCGAAGTACTACGATTGGTATCTGGACGGAGAGACCGGATGTCTCGACGAATATAGTGGATTGCGATTCGGCGGGAAGGGTTCGCTCGTAGGTTGCTTGCGCGCGATGACCAACTGTTGGGTATCTCTATATAGATGCTGGTCTCTCGGTCATCTCATCGTATCGAGCCGAGGCTGGTCGTCGGATTTGTTGTCGTTGCTGGGCGTGGCGCAATGTCTCACTTCGAGCTGGGTGGTCGCAGGAATGCACGATGGACCTGGAGAGGAATGCAGCCGTCGTCAAAACAGCTGATCCGTATTTTATCGTAGAGTTCGAGTAAGCTTTTCTATCGAGATTGCGGTCGGCGAGATTCTTCGGATCGTAGGAACAGTCGACGGTAATCTCGGTCGCGGGGATGATCCCTCAGAAAATCAGCCGGCGGCTCAATCCAGGGCACAGCCACATTCGTTTGCCATGTTGATATGCAACCTGATCGGAAGAGATGCCTGCTGGCTATTCGAAACGCGGAGTCTCAGCACGTTCGACCCGGGCGTTTTTGGAAGACGATGGGCGGGCGCGAAAAAATGAAGCTCCAAGATTGTTGACGATGGTTACCAGGTTGTCAATGCGACGGGAGGCAGGTGCGTTCGGATGAAGTGGGTCGCGGGGCCTATCTGCATACCATCTTATACGTATACATATCGAATCTGATACACGCAATATTGTATACTTGCATATTCTCCTCTCCAGCAACACAGTCTTTTGAATTTACTGATATTTAATAGCTGGAAATTGATTAGGATGTTCAAAGAATAAAGAAATTAAATTAATCCCATTGAATCTTCTACCGGAACCGTTGTGGACGTCTGCGGTCTATCAAGTCTTCGTGAAAGCCTGGAAAGATTCCAAAAATCACCAAGGTGCATGGCTATCTAGGTACCATGGTGACTCAAAAGAAAAACTGTAAATACGATATGAAGTCAGAATATGAAGGATCTTCCAGTTTTACTAATTAGAAAGCAATATTTTCTCAATCCGGCTGCTCAACATCGACTTGGAACATCGCCCGTCGTCCTAGCCAGGCACCTGGTAGCTTACTCGAGATGCCCAATCCAAAGCCTGAGGTCCGGCGTTGCCGAGTGACACACCCTGCGGCAGGGAAGCGTTATGGAAGAAACTGGGGATCTGAGTTTCGGATAATCTTGAAAGAACCCAACCGTCCTAGCATATGGGGGTTGCGGTTTACCCATCTTTGCGACGATCTCATAATCGAAATTATCGGCCATCTTGGTGCTGGCCGCATCCGTCGCCGGCACAGTAACATGACCGCCTACGACGATGATGCCTGGACATATCAGAGGACCCTCGTCAGCCTGTCTCAGACCTGTTCCCGGCTTCGCTCCCTGGTCGGCCCATACGCATGGCATACTCTTCATCTGAGCCATGACCGTTATGGACGTGAAAAGACTCCCGGTGCTAGAGTATGGCGCGGAAAGTTGACGGATATGTTCGAGTATGTCTTTGCTTCCGATTGGACAATGGTTGACGGGAAGAAAGGTTAGTCGTATCTATATGCGTGTTGATAAAACTTTACTAAGATACAGATCCTCAGGGACGAAGAAGGGAGTCAAGGGACACACCAGAAATACGGATAATGTCCTTTCAAGAAGCACACCATTCTATTCTTTTGGTGCTCTCGGTTATGTTAGACATGTTGAGCTTGATCTCTCAGGAGTTCCTGCCCCCCAAAACCCCAAATGGCTCCTTCGGATGCTTCGATACCCTGCCCTCGAGCACCTCGAAGTCACTGTGGACTGCTCTCATCGGCAGACGCAGGATCAAGCTTATGGCAAGGAGAAAGAGGTTTTGTATCAACATGGCTCGGAATTCCCGGTACCAGGCATCAAAAAGCTGAGTTTTGTTTTTCGCCCAAAGCTCAAAGCCGGCCATCATATTGGCAGCTACGTTCTGGGGGACATGCATATCCAGGCGGCTTTGATGGATCACTGCCCACGGCTGCAAGAGCTTTGCGTACATGGTGCAGGCGGGGTCGAGATCAAGTCTCGGCACCTCGGAAGAATCAGAACCATGCGACTCGTCAATTGCCGGCTCAGTTTTGCGGACTTGAGATATCTTTTGACTCAGGGAGAGATTCTTGAGACCTTCATCTTTGCACGAGGCAACGTTCGCGAGGACCGCATCATGAGCGAGCAACAGAATACCCATTATTCATCGACGGAGCAGTTCACACCGTGGCAAGCTGTATTGCTCTTGTGGCCACACAGAAACACCCTGAAGCATCTCGAGCTGAAACCGTTTTCTAATTGGGAGAGACACAGCCAAGCAAGAAACGACTGGCCACTCATGCGTGAAGAAAAGGTGGATTTGCTGGTCCAAAGCCCGGTCATCAAAACGCTTCGCCACTTTACCAACCTCAAGACTCTTCACTTGTGCCAAGACGCCATTCTTGGTCCATGCCCCTGGAGCATCAATCGCGGCAGGAATGCCGGCACGATCATCAACATCCTGAATGACGATCCAGAAGGCGAGAGGCTGGTCGAGGTACTGCCATCTTGTCTTGAAGATCTCCGTATCACTGGGGTAAGCCAAGATCTGGCTCCGAGTTTGCTTCGCCTTGCGAGAGATGCAGAAGGCTTTCCTCGCCTGCGCAAGGTCTATCTGCATGGAGAGGATCCCCACGCCGAGCTGCTCAGGCACATGACTGGAACGAAATATCTAGCGAACGAAAGGTACCTGTCGCCCGCTTGGCAAGACGTGGAACGAGATGTTCTGGTGACACTTGGCCGTATCTTCAAACAATGGGGTGTTGAGTTTGAGTTTGAAGCCATGGGAAGTGTGGAAGGGTCATGACAGAAAGACATTGTGGTACACCGAATTGACCGGGAGTGACCGAAAGATCCTCGGTATGTTCGGTGAGGCAAAGTGGGCGCCCGTCGACCGACCCATGCTCAGGATGACCGACGCTAACAAAGTGCTGACAGATCCCCCCAAACCGAGGCACGATTGGCGGGACCGGGATTGAATCTGATACAGCCCATGAGCCGGCCGATCGGCCGAACTGCATCGTCGACCGGACCGCATTGGGAGCGTCGACCGTCGGTGAACCAAGAAAAGGAAAAATTCTAGCAACGTGCCTCGGCTTCGAGACACGGAGCCCCAAAGGAATGGGGGCGTCCAATCGGACACGTCAACAGCTCCGTCTCTTTCTCTCAAACAGCACTCGCATTCGTTATTGCAAATCACTCAATTGGCTGCTCTACGGGCATCTCTAGTGCCTTCTTCTCCCCAGTTTATCTGAATAGAGTACAGTACCTATATACACCGACAACATCGGGAGGCTTCCTTGTTCGGTTACAGATAGTCTTTGTGGTTCTCTACCCTTGGTGAAACAGCAACACAACGCATTGCTAATCCCGAGAACGGGCATGCAAGGCCCGCCGCCTCATCCACCATCACCCCACCTGACATCCCAGCTGCTCCGTCCCGACGTCCCCGTTCCCGCATGAGGGTCCCTTGAACGTTGAAGCTGAAGCAGCGACAGGCCCGAAGGACGTCGGCAGCCATGTCTGACAGGACTGATTACTCGCAGCTCGCTGAGGTGTCACTGTCGCGCGACGCCCGCCCCTCATGCCTCGGCATGGCGTCATGTCCGATTATTCAGCCCCACCAACGGATACGGAGGCCAAGACGCAGCAAGCCGGTGCCTAACGATTGCCAGAGACTCAATCGAGTGTGCAACCACCATGTCAAACATCGACACGGAGCAATCCAGGCTCCGGCTGTGCTTTCCAGCCCCCCCTCTTTGTTATGGTGGTGTAGCAATCCCTCAAGGTTATTCATCCGTACGGACTGGATACCCAGCCCTCTTCTTCATCCACAGATTGACAGTTGTATGGGCCCTCCGAAGAAGACCCCTCCTGAGGTGCACATCCCGACGGGGAAAATCTCCGTCCCCATACACACGATTCGCCGCCAAGGGTGCGGCCCCGCGGTTGCGCGGCGACTCCGGGGGAACCGGCCAGCAGTTCGCCCGCCAGAAGCTCAGAGACATTGAAGACGCGTCCAGGCCCCATCCTTACTAGTCCGTGCTCCGTGCGCCGGAGAACATTCCTCGATCGTTCGTCGAGGCTCGGAGCTCGTGCGGCCCAATGTCCCTCTTCGTCATACTGCTCCGGCGCGGGGCATGAAGTCATGACATGAGCATGAGCACCAAAGGTAAAAAAAAATATGTGGTGCGCAAAAAAGGGCGGCGATTCACGGTGAGATGGTCTTGGAGGGGTAAGTAACACCGCCCGAGGAACGTGGGAGACCGAACGACTCAAGAAACTACTTTAACCCCCATCGGCCACCCGTTTCTAGCACGAGCAATTTAATTCTATGAAACTCAAAGTCTTCTGTGTTGATTAAATTTTACTATTTGTTTGATACCCCCCCAATATTCTGGTTAAATTCCTTTGAATCTTTCTCTCTTGTAGTACAGCCCATACAACCTCCCAACATGTCTCAACAAAACCTCTCCATCGTTCTGGCTGAGCGCCCCAAGGCCGAGATCGTCCCCGGACAGACTTTCAAGTCTGAGCAGAAGCCCGTCCCCAAGGCCGAAGACCTCAAGGATGGCGAGATCTTGATCGAGAACTGGTACCTCAGCCTCGACCCCGCCATGCGCGGCTGGCTCAATGGTACGAATTTGCCCCCGAGACGCCCCCATCAGCATCACGAAAGCTAACCTCCGCCATGCAGACAAGCGATCCTACCTCCCCCCCGTCCAGATCGGCGAGACCATGCGCGGCGCCACCGTCGGCCGCGTCGTCGCCTCCAAGTCCTCCAAGGCCAAGGAGGGCGACGTCCTCCCCGTCTTCGGCGGCTGGTCCGAGTACGCCGTCCTGCACGACAGCCGCATCGAGCCCGTCTCCGCCTTCCCCGCCGTCTCCCAGCCCGTCGACTACCTCTCCGCCATCGGCATGACCGGTCTGACGGCCTACTTCGGCATGCTGCGCGTCGGCGACCCGCAGCCCGGCGAGACCGTCGTCGTCTCCGGCGCCGCGGGCGCCACCGGCAGCGTCGCCGGCCAGATCGCCAAGCTCAAGGGCGCGCGCGTCGTGGGCATCGCCGGCTCTGACGACAAGTGCCGCTGGCTGACTGAGGAGCTCGGCTTCGACGCCGCGCTGAACTACAAGGACCCCGAGTTCAAGCAGAAGTTCAAGGAGGCGACGCCCGACTTTATCAATGTCTACTTTGACAACGTTGGCGGAGAGATTCTTGACATGGCGCTCGCGCGCGCCAAGGAGCACTCCCGCTTTGTGATGTGCGGTGGTATTAGCCAGTACAACTCTGCCACCCCTCAAGGCCCCAGGGTAAGTCGCTTTATCTCCCACTGCTGAATAGGACGTTTTGACTGACACGCGACAGAACTACGCCAACATCATCACCATGCGCATCAAGATGCAGGGCTTCATCGTCTTCGACTTCATCAAGGAGTACCCCCAGGCCCGCAAGGAGCTCGCCCAATGGCTCGAGGAGGGCAAGCTCAAGCGCAAGGAGACCATCATCAAGGGCGGTCTCAAGGCGGCCGAGCAGGCCCTGGTTGACCTGTACAAGGGCATCAACACGGGCAAGCTGATTGTTGAGATCAAGAACCCCAAGGATGCGGCTAAGTTGTAAGGGAAGAATGGCGATGGGAGGCTCTCTGATGAATGACTTGATGACATTGTATAAAAATGCGTAATGACTATGGCCTTCGTTTCTGAGGCTAGCCCATAGGGCGAAGTAAATAAAATCACGATTAAAGAGCAACGCGTCTGATTTTGGTGAGCTGCATGCTGAGACGAGGAAGGTAGTGAGTTGCGAAACAGGAACAGTCTAGGTTCCAGGGTACCAGTGGAACTGGATGCTATCATATTTGGAGTAGCAGATGATTTCTTATCCAATCAGCTCATGATAGAAGGAGGTACCTGCAACGTTACTAACAAGTTGACATGGGTTGTTTACAACAGTCCAGTTGGTTAATTCTATTTAGTCTCTCAGGAGATTATCTAAGTTGTGGCCAAGTTGTTAGTGTACAATGTCGATGCGAAAGCTCGTTGATGAATGATTTGATGACACTCCGCACATGCATGAGACGAGGGCTTGGGATCGAATGGTTTTCTCTAGCGCGCACTAAAAAGCAAGCAAGCAAGCATTTGCTACGGTGTCCTTCAAAAATACGTATACCCTACAGACTTTAG
Source organism: Colletotrichum sp. SAR 10_66 (assembly GCA_028639655.1). Lineage (NCBI taxonomy): Eukaryota > Fungi > Ascomycota > Sordariomycetes > Glomerellales > Glomerellaceae > Colletotrichum > Colletotrichum sp. SAR 10_66. Next base: position 92,734 of record JAQIUS010000088.1, on the reverse strand, counting down.
TTATCATGCGGCGATTCCATCGCTTGTAGAAGAAGCACATGCGCCTCATATGTTGATAGAAAGGTAAAGGAAAAGCGCAGCCCATAAGATTGGCTCTCTCTCTCTCAGGAGGTCCGCGTAGAGCTGGGACACCCCCTTTGACATCAAACCAATAAACCTGGGCATCAAATCCCGTCTGTCCATATCCACGCCGCCCGTCACACAGGGCCTGAATGAGCAACCTGCAGCGTAGGGCTCCAGCAATTCCAGAATTGCTGCATATCGGTTAAACATTTCGGAGCCGGGAGGATGTTTGGACTTTCCTTCGTATGCGGAGGAGTATGGCAGGGCCAGCTTTCCTTTGCCGGGATTAGCCTTAAGGGTGCAGTCTGCCCCCTTTTCCAACAACATCTCGACGCCCCTAACAATGCCTTTCTCGGCAGCCACAAAAAGCGCAGTCTTGTCGTACAAGTCTCGTGCATCTATCGAGACTCTTCCAGAGTCTAAAAGATACCTTACAATCTCAATGTGGCGACCATCTCCACTTTCACTTTTGACAGCCCTGAAAAGCGGACGTTGGTGGTGCTCGGGATCTTCAATGTCAATGTTGACATCACGATGTTCCGCGAGCGTTTTGAATGTGCCGACATTGCCAACATGCGCTGCAAAGCATATCGCAGGACCAACGCCCGGAGCTACGACGGTCTCATTGAGATTGAAGCAGCCTGATACCAAGATTTTTCGGAGAGCCTCGGAGTCGTCGTTGAAAATTGCGTCGTGTACTTTGGTTGGAGATCTAAGGTTTTGCGGAACAATGTCAATCACAGCCAAAATATTATGCAATTGCACGAACTGGAACTGTGAAAACTTACATTTTCAGAGTGCGTCTCAACTCATTGAGAAAGTTCTTATATGACTGACTCTGTCTGCTTTCGAATTTTGCCATCGCAGAGTGATCGGCATCAACTGGGATTCTCGTGCAGCCATCAATGGTGGACGATCTTGCATCCACTACCTGATTAATCGTAGTATGTTAATAAGGTAAATTAGCCTGTTGAAACAAGTTTGAACCTACGTAGTTCCTGAGACCCCTCATTATGTTCATTTCCATGAAACATGAAACATTAATTAGTGAGCCTTGTTGCTTTCTCCGTTCGAGGAAGTCTGGGAAACTCCGTTTAATCCTGCTAAGCCCCCTTTCTTCCCTTCTAAGTTTTCTTCTTCGCAGTTTGCTGCTAGGAGGCGTACCTTATTAACTACTATATAACTCTAATAGGGAAATATATAGAAAGTTATAGTATAACCTCTATAGCTAACTTATAAAGTATATAAAAGGGATTTTTAAATTACTTAGCTAAATAGAAGTAACCCCCTAATATACTATAACTTAAATTTAAAACTTTCTAAAATAAATTTTATATATACTTCTTATTTAATTAATATAACTTTTATTACTAATAATATTAAATATCTATAAAAGATTAGTTTACTATATATTTAATAATAATTTAATTATATTTTTATAACTAAGAATAATAATATAATATTTTTATACTTTTTTATAATATATATTAAACTCTTAAAAAACCCTTAGAACTAAGCTCTTTATTAAGTTAAATAAAGATTTAAAAAAATTACTAAAAATTTAAAGAATAAGAATAATATAAAAGAGATTAATAAAATATTTAATAAGAAATATAATAAATAGCTCTAAAAACTAATTACTATTATTACTTTTATTTAAGTTATAATATAGTAATTAAGAAAACTAGTTTAGGTTAGGGTAGAGGAAAAAAAGGTCCTTATATTCCCTATAGTTATATAAAAATTCACAACAGAATTCTTCATAAAATGCAAATCCTGCTAAGCTCGCCATTCGAAGGCCGTAACTAGTCCATCAGTCTTTTGTTAACGCTTGTGAGGCTGAGGGCATGAAGCACCCCTGCGATGACGCTTCCAAAGTCGGCCGTGTTGGAGCCACGATGTGGTGTGCCGAGGAAAAGGACTGATGCAGTATCTTCGGTCAGTTGGTTGTAGTCGCCGTTAGGTAGATCCTTGGCTGTCAGCAGCATGTCTTTCACAATCAGGCCGCCAAGACTGTGCGCGACGAAGATAAGCGGCCGCCCTGGGCAGCTACGTCGTGCACTGGCAAGACTTTGCATCAGATTCCCAGCATGCTGCCAAACGGACCCAGAACCGGCGTTTGTAGTCGGTTTCCATATAGAAGAGTCGTAGCCGTAAGTCAGGATTCTGCATGGTGTACAAGCCAGGTCAACAGGTAGTAATTGTTTCGGCCATGGCACTTTGGGACCCTTTTGGGGGGATGATGCTGTCCATGTCGAATGGGATCCTCCAAAGAGTCCGTGTACGAAGACGATGCTGATATCCTTAGCATAGGCAATGGAAGGGCTGTAGGCAATAAGGAAAGGCTTGAAGCAAGCTTACTCGCCCTCGATCTTTAGACCGCTTTGCCCATCAGGATAAAGCTCATGCAGGCCATGCTTGGAATCGAACGTTGACATGTCTTCCGTCATCCTTCTAGTGCCTCTTTTGACTTAGGTTGCTGATAGGTGATGGTGCCAGTTGGATTGACTGTATTGATGCCTCAAGAACATTCGGGGATCGTGGGCACAATATGTACAAGACATGAGTGCCCCAGCTTTTACTATGCACCAAGATCGTAACTCCTGGCGAACCATAAATTATGCCTTCTTCATTCTCCTGCCTATTCCGTGCCTCAAGGCTGAGCAAGCCACAAAGGAAGCTAGCCACTTCAAGGGCGGTTCGGTGAATCGATGGCGACGCTCAGGCCAGGCGTCCTTACCGACTTGGCCAGGAGTCAAGTCAGCCTATCACGCAAGACCTCTTCACAGCCCTCTTGAAATCTCTTGGCAAATTTTCTTAAGTCTCCGGGACTATGCAAACAGTGTCTTGGCATGTACCATTGAGACACCTGGAACTTTCCGCGGCGCTGGCAACTAACAGCATGCAGGCAATGATAGGTCACGAGAGCCCGAATCTAAGACACGATTCTTTTCCTGGTAGGAATTCACCTACCCCCCGTTGAACATACTGCGGCGAGGCTTTTTTTGCAAGCGCGATGTTAAGCTCATTGCGCAGTCGGGGGTTGAACCATCAAAGACCTCCGCCACCACACGAAAGAGGAGGCGAAGAGAAAATATGCTGCACCGTCATAAAAAATGATTGAATGAGCTGATGAGGCTCTATCAACTGATAGGTAAATTTTACCGAGGGACCTGACTACATGGATGTGATGAATCAAGCGCAAAAGACAAAGGATGTTCAATTTCTAGCACTATATTAAATACAAAGAAGCAAAAGAATATGAAATAGAATGGAGACTCAACGAAGCCAAAGGAAAGAGAAGAAACAGGCAAATTGCATCTAGCAGAAGCACCTCCACACTGCCGGTACTTTTTGCATAACCATGTTGAGACATTTAGTTGGAAGCTTGTGGTATGCCAGGCCGTCCTTTAGACATCCGATTAATTAACTAGGTAGGTAATCACCACTGGCAAGCGCCGCCGCAGTGAACGCTGCCATCGTTCGAAGTGCCAGAGATGGCCCAGCTGGCAGTGCCGACCAGATTAGAGCCGATCAAACCACCCCAGTCGACGCCCTTGTTGCCACGAGGGAAGTGAACAGTGACTCTGCAGCCGATGCCCTGAATACCAGGGATGGCCTGGTTGTTGAAGGCGGCTTCCTCGCCTCTGCAGTTGCCGGCGTAGTTGACGAAGGTGCTGTCGATGGCGGCCTTGAGGTTGTCGCGGTTCACGCTGTTGCAGGAGCCGGGGTGGTCGATGGTGACAGTCCAGCGCTCGCAGTGGTCGCAGCCCTTTTTCCAGCAGCGCGGCTCGAGGGCCCCGGGGAAGGAGGGGAAGGCGGCGCTGAACCCGTAGAAGAGGAAGAGCGTGGTGAGGAGGAAGAGGACGGGTCGGCTGAGGGTCGCCATTGTGATTGAAATAAGCTCCGAAGGAGTGAGAGGAGTTGAAGACTGGGATTAAAGGAGTGAATCTGTTTGTCTGATGAGATGATGAGATGGGACAGCTACGACAGTCGTTCCTGGGTTGCGATTATATACATTTCGACTGACGTGCTTTTTGCGGTTGATGATGGCCTCATTGTCGCAAGATGAATCATGCTGGATGTTGCCGTTGATCGAGACCTCGTGTTTCCTCTACGTCCGAAACTACCCTATGAGAGCCCTAGAATCTTTCACGTTCTTTTCGTGGTCCACGATTTCTCAAGTCTCACTAGTGACAAAAGTTCGCGATGGTGTTGCGGAAATGCTATTGCCAGCCTCCGACGAGCCGACAACTCTGACAAGGTTTAATGAAACGAACTCCTCGTGGATTTCAAACCGCGTGTGAGTGGACAATCACCTAACAAGAATGGGATCTTTGTTAGCCTCACCGGATTTTGAGTTCGTGCGTGGACCCCAAGTAATCAATTGCTGCTCGGATGCTCGGCAGCACGGCTACGCGACTCAATGACACGTTTTAGCCACGAACTAACTGGGGCTTCGAAATGTCAAAGTAAATTAATTGAACTCAAGCCTTTATTTTTCCGAACGAACGATGCTTGAGCTAGGTATGGAGACATATTTAGGGATTGGATTGATGATTTTAACCAATGACGATGTGATCATAGACCGCGTGGTAGAGAGGTGAAGTCGAGATGCATCTAGGTTAGCTGAAGGTGAAGGTTTCAACTGAAAGAAGTCGTCAACTACACACAGCATGATATCAACGCAACTAGTCCTATTATATTCTTCCGAGAATCAATTGATTTGTATAAGTAGTAGAAGTCTCATCGCCAGATCTCGGGTTTTGTTCATCAGCAGCAACCACACTCCAACAACTCAAGTCTTTTCCAGCATCCATCTAATCATACTTCTTCTTACATAATAACCCAAGATGCAGTTCAGCTCTGTTCTTGCCTGCCTGATGATGGCTCCCTTGGCTCTGGCTGTGCCAGCCGACATGCCTTCCCAGGAAAGCTCCCTTGCTCTTAGGGCTGCCGACAACATTGAGATCCCGGATAATCTTCCCGAGGATTGGAAGACTGCTCTCGAAGCATATTTCAAGGGTATGCATACTTCTGCACAAATATCTCACTAGAGACGCAACTGACATGATTCATCGTTCTAGACACCGAGCTGGATGTCGAGACCAGAGACCTCGACAAGCGCAGCGATGTGCCTTTCATGCACTGCGGCTGGCGCCGTTTCTTCAGTAAGGACCCAGAATATCAGCTCAATTGCCCCATCTAACCTGAGTCCTAGGCTGCCTTGGATCCCTTACTCCAGGTGGTGTTACCTGCATGTGGGCAATCGCTGCTCGCGGCCTTGGTAAGCAATGTTTCCTATCTTCGGAAGCCACAAAACACTGACTCTGGAGTAGATGTCAAGGAAGACTCAAAGTGCACGGCCGCCGTCGTTGCCAGCATCTTGTCTGCTGTGAGTCAGGCATTTAACTGAATGTTATTCAAACCGCTGACTTTCCCCACAGTCCAACAACTGCAAGTTGTGTGTCAACGGACACCTCTAGATGGGCTGCGATATCTGTCCATCTTCTCATTTGACAACCCAAATTTCTATTCTCGGGTGCTAGGCTTGGAGACCTTTACGACGGTGCTGGATGCGGCGGTCTCGATATGCTTTGATTCTCTTCTACATTGGACGCGACCATTCTTTGCGACATACTCTTGCTCGGTAATCAAGATAACATTCAAATATACTTTGTATCCTAGTCAAAGTAAACAGACCTTCATATTCACGACCCCAGTTTCTAGTTGCTATTGGTCACCACTTCCACGGAAAGACTTGTCGGCCATCTCGGACAATCAACTCCATTACCACGTGTCCCAACCTGATACCCCAAATGGACATCACCGGCCGTAAATTGAGCGATTGTTTTCACTTGAGAAAAGGTGGTTTTGATGAACTCGGCATGGCGATCTTCGAAGAACGCAGGGTTGAAAAGAGTCGCCGCGTCATGCTCTCGAAGAAGCTTCATCACCGATGGGAGCAAGTAGCTCATCGCGTGGTAGTGACGGAACACAGGTGAGCCGTGTCTTTGCCACAGCTCTGTCCAAACATCGTCCGGGTACGTCCCGCATGAGCGAACTAGCCATTGAGAATAGTAGTTGAGTGCGACCTGTTCGAAATGTCGTCAGGATGTGCCAAGTGACCTCCAGCCTGGATTGCTTACGTCAATGCCGTAGCTGCCACCTTGTTCCGACCGCCTGACCAGTGCACCAAGAACAGCCGCGCTACCACATACGCCGGTACTGCTTGACGGTTTAGCGAAATATGCAAGTAGCATGCGGAGGAAACTTACCAATAGTCTGAGTTTGGAAACACAGGAGTCACCGCTTCGTCGTGACCCATGGCTCTACCGTAGCCCATAGACACACCACAACACTACGTCCGTTTAGAGGAACAATCATTACCAAAGAAAAAAGCGTACTTACTGCGTCGCTAATTTGTTGCCAACCACTTCGGTGACTCCAAGGTCCATGCCAACCGTAGCAGTTCTCTCGAACATGAATGATGCCGCGGAGGCGGTCCTTGACAAGATCGTAGATGGCTTGGCGACCGAAACCATGGCGCTCCATGACCCCGGGCCTGTACCCATCCACCACAACGTCAGCGTCGCGTATCAGCTCTCGTAACTTGTCCTTATCAACAAGCTTCTGCAAGTCTAGGTGGCAGTTCCATTTGCCCCAGTTCAAATCCTGGTGAAGGGCTGAGAGATCCGTGATATTGGGTGAGGTCACTCTCATCACACTAGCTCCCATCTCTGCAAGACTACGACTGATAGCTGGGCCGGCAATGACGCGTGTCAAGTCGACCACTTTCAGGCCTGCGAGCGGTCTGATCGTGGTCGAGCCTAGACTTTGAGGAACTTTTTCAGGCCACCAACTTGCCGGCTGACCAGATTCTGTATCCTTTGAAAGCTCGTAAAGTCCAACTTTGGCGCATTGCTGTCCCTGCTCAGTCGCCGAGTATTCATCTGCAATATAGGCAATAGTGCCGGCTTGCCGATGTTGCTCGTTCATGAGCTGATCAAGATCAGACGAGTCAAGTTCGGATATGACATCCTGGAACCTGCGGACGACGGACTCATACGTATCATCGGGCTCGCCTTCTAACGGTAAGCCAAGCGCTGTCAGCGTCGGCTCCGGGTTCATGCTACCTATTCTAGTCAGATAAGGTTCGATTCCGACGCATGTGGAGGGTGCAAGTAAACCGTGGATGTGATAATAGCGGCCATCACGTGCCTTGTAGATGTTGGTCGCCAATGTTCTATGCAAACCGTCGATCGCACGATGCTTGTTCTCATTCGGGAAAAGCTTTTGAGTCTCAGGAGACATTGGGCCGAATGGGATGCGTTTTCCGTCTTGGACCACGGAAGCGATCATTGGCGTCATGAAGAATAACGTGGCATGGTCCCTAGACCGCTCATGAGATCGTGGCCATCGGCAAGCAATCAGCGATCGGGATACTCACGTATTGATCGTGACTTCGGTATTGCTCAAACCATATTTCTTAGACACGAGTTGCATCAGTAGAAGAGCTTCGTATGCCTTCAGTGCCGAAATGCTTTCTGCAAACCGCCAATTGACAGGGACGCTCGGTAGGTCGGAACCCTCGAATCGAATGCGTTTGCTCAAGGCCAAAAGCTCCGGTGACAGGGGTCCAACCAAGGGGTTATTGAGAATCCCTTCGCAAAAGACTCTCGATGCCTCTTGAGGCACAGAGTACTGGATTCTGGAACCCATTACCAGAAAGCCTAAGTCAAATATGTTTGACTCGGAGATAATTGTCCAAATCTTTGATGTCGGGGACTATTTATGGTGTGGTCATGTCACGAAGTGAGGGGTTAGGTTGCTCAAAAGCCGTGTCAATCCCGTCTCAACTTGCTGAAGAACTGCCGGGAGAATGCTACGTCGCGTGCATTCGCATCGGCAAGGGCTACTCCGGCGATTTTGTGCTAGATGTGCAAAATTTACCACATAGCAATCCCCGAAAGCGTGTGCCATTGGGTCAATCGTGTCGCTTCCCCATTCCAGCGGGGTGAAAGTTGCACGGTCGACAACACAAGCTACGTTCGGACTTCGGCCGCGTGAATACTTTCCGCGGCCGTAATAAGCATCACACTTGAGCACATTGTCGCTACCGAATCTCTAGTCGAACACCTACTGGACTAGGTCCGCGATTCGTTTCACAAATTTTCATGTTTGAATATCCACCTACTAGACATAAAACCGACCTTCCTTTGGGGGCTTAGGTTCGTCTAGGACTGTACCAAAACTCAAATGCCCAATTTCTGCTGCCTCTTGTCCATCCAACTCGACCCTTTCGTACCAGCTCTTCGGCATCTCCACCTCGCCCCATCTCAGGAGAAAGAGAGACATGTCGGTGGACTGGCTGGGAGCACTCAGTCCTTCCTCCGAAACCGCAATGCTTGATGCTGGTCTCAATTCTTCCAGCTCGGTTGCCTGACCTTCATCATCATGGTCAATCCTAGTGGGAATCTTGGCTATGGGTGAGACACGACATGCAGCGGCCATCGCCATAGAGTTTGACCCAACAACAGGCATATAGCCAGCAAGCTGTTTTCTCGAAAGAATGATGGGTATAATCATCATGATGCTTCCGATGACTGCGAGAAGCAATACTGGCAAAGATGCTGTTCCAAGGCCGACGACTGTGTTCGGGGGAAGGCTGATGGGATCTCCTTTGTATCCTCCATCTGACCTATTCAGGCTCATCTCAAAGTAGTCTGTAGTGCATAAGTATCTCTACTACACTTAAAAACGAGAGAAAAATGACTTACTGCCTTGAGACACGATGACGAACAAGGAGTTTGAAAGCAGCCAGTGAAGTACTATGCTCGCTGTAATGAGAGGGATGCTCTGCCTGTAAGGTAGCTGGAGCCTGTATGTATCGATTTGTTGACCCCTTCGAACCGTAAGTCTTTGTCTTCAAACCGCTTCACAGAAGGACGGATGTTCGATTACCTCGGAGACGATACGCGTAACGGGCGATACCCGGTCGAGAATCGCGACCATTCCCTGGCGATTTCCATCCGTGTGATGAGTGTGTTATAAGCGAGATACCAGAATGAAAGGTATAGTTGAGGTACGTTGGCGACGAGTACCGATGAGATGAATGCCACACCACCATCTATGGCAGAGAGGACGCTTTTCGATTCCGCAGGATTGGTCTTTATCCATCTCCTAGAACTATATCAGCCAAGACCAGACCATATCATAGCACGATATTCATTTGCCATTCAAGGGCCAACTCACAGTGGGATACTGCTAGAAAGTTGCTTGGCGCAGCAGGCGATCGCTACGACAACACCGAAGACCAAGATGACGTAAGTACTAATCCAAGCCTTGGAAGATATGCAAGCACCTGTTTTCCTAGAGGCGTTAACCCATTGAGTGGGTCCCGCATGCTCATACGCAACATTGTCTTTCTTTCTCTTTTTGGCCTCTGTGAATGTATTCAAATTCGAGAAGCCAGGCTGTTCGATGTTGACGTCAGCCTTCGAAATGAAAGATGCAATAGCATCACCGGGGGTTACAAGGGGCTCTTCGGAACCCAGGAACTGTATCGCTACGATACAGGCAATGAGCTTGATCAAGACTGAAACAACGACAGCGAGAAGGAGGGGTTTTGAGAGGGCTACGCCGCAAGCCCCGCTCAAGTCCCTAGGTTCTGCAAGACAGTATTCGATCTCCAGGTTATACGAGGAATCTCGATATCCAAAGACTGGTGCGGATTCATTGCCTGGCGCCGCGTACAATGTCGAATTCCATCTAGGGATTCTGGGCAAGCTCAGGGGATCCGTAAAATTCCACGCCATAGGCGGAAAGTACGGAGTCGTTGATGCCTCATACCAGTCAAACGTCGGAATTCGCCAGAGTCCCGAAGAACTCGGGGTGTCCACCAAGTCGGCGCAAGTATTTTGGCACAGTGGGTTGCTCTCCACGATGATACCTTTCATGCTGCAAGGTGTCGAGAGCCACAGATTGTTGATTTCGTTGCTTGGCACCACAGGTTCCCAAAGGGCGTTTGCCGAGTCAGAGAGGTTCCAAAGATCGGATCTTTGCCACCCAGAGCCTTTAGAGATAAGAATAACGTTCCGGTATTCCCGAAGCCCGTTGCAGTCCGACCTGGACCCTACGTAGAGGGCACTGCACTCGGTTGTGCTTAATCTATGCCATTGGGACCCCTGTTTTGCCGCTTTGGTGACGTTCACTACGTCTGTTGAATTGCGGTCGGTCGAGTATGCTTCGAATTTGAAAGATCGCTGATCCCCAAAAGGAGGCAAATCACTCGACCATTCGTGACGGGTGTAGTTCGAAAATAGGTCGTCGGTGTACAGGCTCGCTCCAGGTAGAAAGAAGGGCTCCCCCTTCACAAAAGAGTCGGTAGCAATCGTCAGGTGAAAATCACCCATTCGGCTGTCGACCTGGAAGATTGAACTGTTGAAAAAGACATGTATAGGAACAGAGCTTAGAAAAAGAATAATCCAACTCCACAGCTTAAAGCGGGAAAGTCTGAATGCATTCCGCCACGAAGGTGTCCCAATGTCGAGCCAATCACCTGTGGCGTGTGTCTCGTCCACTTCCTTCCTAGACGGAGAGTTCAGGACCTGCATAAAAAAGCTAGACGAGGCGAGGATAATGGTGGAGAGGATATTGAGGAGAAGATGTAGCATGGTGTTCGTAACACTGGAACTCCTACTTCTGCAATCTGCTATGTAGAACTTCCATACTTGTGCCACATTTCCCGTTTTTGATATTGCTGCGATCAATACGCTGAGAAGTACCACGAAGCAGGTTGACATGAGGCAGATGTTGACAATCGCTGCACGGCGCCAACCAGTCGGAAGCTCTAGCCTCATGCGACTAAGCCTGGAAAGTCTTGGCCGATTTATAATAGAAGGCATTTGGTTGGAAAAATGAGAGACAGACGATCGAAGGTCTGTTGAAGTAGAGTTTTGTAATTGGGAGATGATGGAACACTATCGCCACGATCGCAGGCTGCAGCTGTAAATATGGCAAAAGCAATCAGGCTGAGCTCCCTCGGCAAGAGACAGGGGCAATGCATTTTTGATGGAGATTCAAAATTAGGAGCAGGGTTATGGTGTTTAAAATGCAGAACCAACGGGTTGTTGCACTGCACAGCCGGGCAACGATGAAAAATTGATTGGTCGAAAATCCAATTGAAGCTGGGCTGCCATCACCAACGCCTCGGATCTGCATAGGCCCTTGTCAATTTTAGCCACTCAAGACTTGCTTGGGCACGGTCCGATGATTTGAGAGTAAGCACAGTGGATCAATTATCGGATCACTACTTCAGAGAGGAAGAAAGCAGGGCCTTGCAATTGAGGGTACGTGAAATACCACGATCTCATCCTAGACTTTTCAGATCCCCTTCCATGCAGATTCCAACAACGTACGAACGCTGGTCGTCTCTATATCGGGAAACCTCTGATTGAGGGTGTAAGCAGGTTCAAGATTGCATTTCCCCGATTCCCACATGATGCCGAAGAAAGCCAAGAGGCCCTGCATTTGTTCCTTAGGAAAATAAGGATAATACGCCTCATGGGACGGAAGCTCGGTGACCCTCCCAGCTTTAAGATTGTCCATAGAGTCGTGCGTGACACTAAATTTGGTTCCCTTGACTTCCTCTGCCAGAGCCACGACTTCATTGAGAGTCATTCTGTCCCCGATGATGTACAACTCTTTTTCCCAGTGATCAAGAGCGAGAGCTCGGATCACGAACTTGGGAATATCGAAGCTGTACGTCAATACGACAGGGACTGAGCCAGAGCCTGGAATGGCAGCGACGCTGTGAACCATGTCGACCAGAACGACCAAGGGTGTCATGTACGACTTGCCACGAGGCATAACAAAGTAGTCAGAGAGAAAGCCAGTCAGGAAACATGTCCACTCGAGCGAGGAAGCTTCGAGAGCTTGCATCGCTTGAACCTTTCCCTCTGCAGCGGGGAACACCTTTGACTCCCTGATATTCACAGGTCAGCTATGTCAACCTGCGGTTAGACAAGCTTGGCTAGGGGAGGCTCACTCTGGGGTGTAAGTGATGCCCCACACATTTGCGACGTATCTCTTCGTCGCGGTTGACTGGTTCGCAGCCTTGATCAGGTTGAGCTCGGACTCGATGCCAAAAGAGGAGTTAAGAGTCGAGATGACGGTATCGATCGAATTCGCCTCTAGGACAGTGCTGATCTGATCAGAATCAGAGTAGTCGACGGCAACAATACGGGCGCTGATTTCAGCCTCTTTCTCGGGATTGGTCTATAGTCGGTATCAGGATACCTGCGTGTGAAGATTCACGTCCGAAAAGGTGATCAACGATTTCTGCTGACCTTTCTTGCGAGGATGACCACGCGATGAGTTCCATCACGAACAAGACCCTCGACGATCGTGCGTCCCATGGCACCGGTTCCTCCAGCAACTGCAATGACGCCCATTGTGAAGCTTGTGAAGGGAAAATTGTCAGGTAAAGGCTAAAGTGGTTGAATAATTTGTAGGTATTGCGAAGGTGTGCGTCCTAGAATTGATGGCTCTCATCGTAAAGCAATACTCATTACACATTCTCATTATATAGAATACCGTGGCTTGCACTGAAAGGCATAAGAAATCCGTCGAAGAATGTGAGAATGATTTTTGGTTCCGATTACAAATGTCAGCTTAGCCTAGCGAGTCAACTACATTGAGCACAAACCTTAAATGGCCCCCTCCACGTGGTGGGCTTAGGATGTGTTGGAGCCAATTGAGCGTCCCAGCCGGCAAAGAGTACAGCCGCCAACCAAGCTATCCTAAATGTCATGATTCCAGGGCATGTGTGATCCTATGAAGCGTGGTTTGCAAGTATCCCTCTCTCAAGGGGCTCATCTTGCCCAAAAGAGACTACTATCCAGTTTCTTCATTCCTAATCTCTTTCAATCAAGTTATTCCTATTCCCTGGTACATAATGTTATCACTGGGGACAAGAAACGTTCACTTGATCTAATACGCGTATTGTACCTGCCTCCACCTATTTGTGGAAATTAGACCGCCTCACTTGGCGTTATTCTATTAAAATTCACCGGTCGTTTCCACGGTCACATTTCCGTATCATATTTATCGATATTAAACATGAACATTGAGTTGGACGAGCATAACAGATGGGTCTGATAGCTATCTGGAGATTCTCGCGGCTTACAAATTAGGATGTCGTTCCTTGCAAGGAACCAGGGTGACGGATCGCGGGGACGTGCTGCAACCCCCTAGCCGGCCAGTTGCGGACATCAACATACATATCCTCCCGAGGCCAATGTACACGATCAATTGTGGGAGCATACTTCCAAGAACAGTGGTCTTATCTCTGGAATCCCGCGGACCTAGGTTTCGACCGGGACCGAATTATTAAGCTCTCTTAGGTCGACGTAGACTACGGGAGGGACAGTTCGCTGCTTATGAAGCAATTCGACGTCTCGACTATTGAAGTCGGTGACCAAGACTTTGCTGGGATCACTGAGTGACCATGTTCTGTTAAAGATTCTTCCTGCGATTGGTATAAATTGCGGCTATTCAACCTCATTATGAATGTATTCCCCTGCTGACATCCAATTCCTTTGTCGTATTCCTGCCCTTGAACCCGGCATCTAGCTTCCTAAGGTACTACGAAGATTGTTCAACAATGGCGCTCAAGCTTTGGGGCTCTCCGACGTCCGGCTGCACTCACCGAGTGATGATTACTCTAAATGAGCTAGGGATCGAGTACGATCTATCTCAGATCATCCTTCAAAAGGGGGAGCAAAAGGTATGCGACTAACGAATTCTTCATATTGTGAATTGTTTCTCAAAACATGGCTCAGGACCCCGATTACATCAATACGTACCACCCATTTGGTCGCATCCCCGTCATTCAAGACGGGGACCTTCAGTTGTTCGAATCTCGGGCCATCTGTCGCTATATCGTGGCCAAGTTTGGTGCCTCCAGTTCGCTGGATGTCATCACTAGCGGCGACCCGATCATGATTGGGAAGTTTGAGAAAGCACTCAGTATCGACTACTCCTACTTCGATCCGTCTGTTCGAACCTTGTGCAATGAGAAATTGTGGAAGAAGTGAGATTGGAAAATACGCAATTTCAATTTAAGGCCCTACACTGACCATGCCGTATAGTCCTGCTGAGGCTGCCAATCCTCTCGAGGTAGAGAAAGCGACAGCCATGTTCAACACTGCACTGGACTATTACGAGGACTTGCTTGGCTCCAACTCGTACTTGGTTGGCGACGTAAGTTTGACATACCATACCTTACACCGTGAGTTCGGAACCATTTCTAACCTCCAACAGAGCTTCAGTCTTGCCGACATCTTCATCTTCACTTGGATGCCCTACATCAAGTTTCTCGGGTTGTATGACGAAGTTGCCGCTAGGCCTAAATTTGAAGGCTTGTGGAAGAGGGTATCGACCCGACCGTCCTGGCAGAAGGTCTTGAAAGACATGCCGCAGTAAAGACTTTGTGATGCGTATTTGCGATTCTCCACGCGGCATGGTGAAATGATAGGCGTCACAGAGGATCCGTCTGTTGGCAGCAGTCTTGTCACCTACAGGTGAAGATGGTTCATGGTGTGCGCACTGCCAGAGCATTTCTATTTCTAGCTATCTAAGCCGAATTCTTTCGTACTTGCACCATGGCAGATCGCTCATATGTTTAAGCAACTCTCCATTCATAATCCCATGTACATAAGCTTCACCAATCAACCGGTACGTTCCGTCATCGTAGCTTGCGAGAACGTACGGAACTTTAGCGCCCTTCATAACATGCACTTGGTAAATGCAGTTCGTCTCCTGAAACAAGGATCGAGGTCCAATTCCCAGAAGGCCTGATCTTGTCGTGAACAACCTTCTGCCCTTGAGCATGATTTTCATCCTTTTCTCAAATGAGTCTATGTCTTCTCTTTCATCCTTGGTGAAGTTTTTTAACGCGTGCTCCCTCCACTGCCCATTGATGGCAGCTTGGGGGTCACCGTCGTAACCCCGGAGGTCGCCCGCCGGTTTTGTTCCGTTCAAGAGTCTTCTGAGCCTGGACGCCGAAGGAAAGTATTTGTGGTTGCTGAGAGCAAAGCCAATCCAGTGCTCCTCTTCTTCCTCCTTCGCAGCCAATTCTTCGATGGTGTCCGCTTCAAGGCTGAACTCAATTGTTTCTCTTGTAAAAGGAATGTGTCGCTCACGATAGATTGCGGCATAGGCAGATAGTGTCGTCAGTACACGCCGCCAAGCAGCGCCTGTAACTTGGCTGTCTGCGCCGAAGTTTTGGCACAGATACCACATCTCAAGAACGCCGGCCTCGATCCAACCAGAAAATCCATGTCCGAGAGAAGGTGGTGCTGGATGGGTCATCAACCTTTTGGGATCTGGGTTGAAGCCTATCCTAGAGCTAGGGAGCATGTCTCCGACTAACGTTCGCCACATAGCTTCAATCCGAGTGACGGGTCGTGTCTCGTACGTTTCGCTTCGCCCCACGCTGGAATGTACGCTGTCGAGCCCGTCGTCCTCTCTCGAACTAGCGTCCGCAGTTCGTACTGCGATATCATCGAGACCCCGTCGAGCCTCGGCGTCGACTCTGTCCCCCTCACCAAGGGTTGCGGAATACTCACCGACAGATTTGGAATGAGAAGGCTGCTTGTTCTGCAATATTGACTGATGTAGCGTGGATTCTTGCAGATGTTCGCCTGCACTCGAGTCGAGCTGCTTACTTTCGACCTCAGGAGTATTCCTGCTTGGCAAGACATCATTCGGACTCACGTGTGTGTATACAGGAGGTATTGCTTCAGCTCGTTTCGACACGCTTTCGTCATCAGCAGGCACATCAACCTGCTGTATCTCAAATTTCCCAATTGGGTATTGGTGCGGAACTCTGAGCATTGATTTCAACACGCACAGGAGTAGGTCTTCGGCATTATCGCCAGCCATCTCGCTCGTCATGATGAAATCCACTTCGATAGTCTCGACTTCAATCGTATCGTCATCATGAATATTATACCATGCTTCGCTATCAGACCCTGAAGCGCAGAACGGCACGTCGTCATCTCCTGTGTCGAGGGGCGTACAGGAAAGTCTGGCGCTGAAGTCCGGCACCCACCCTGGCAAATGGGGAATCTGTGTGTCGCAGGGCTCTTGCACCTGCGAGAAAATAGACAGTGACTTTGTCGTTCTGAGGATCGCCTCGGCGGTTTTCCTGAAGACGCTCTGTACGCTGGCCTTATAGTCCGGCACCAATGACAGTTGATCTGCGTCTGACGCGATGTTGAGAAAAGCGAAGACTTTGTCGCGCGGATCGGTTGCGTCTGTGCCTCGAAACAAGCCCAGTACGCGTAGAAGAGGAGGAACTTCCATGTAAATGCTCTCTCCATCTTTCCGAAGACGAAACACAAGGCTCCAGATCGCGTTTTTGAACGACAGGCCGTCCATGCCCTCACTCGCCCTTCCGTGGATGTTAACGAAGTCGTCAGTGTTGAGGTCCTCGCTAACCCCGTCACCAAACGCAGATAGCTTTCGAAGCTGACGCACATTGTCCGACAAGGGCTCGCCGTCGAGGAAGTTATATCCGAAATTAAGCAGTGCCTGTTGAAGTCCGGACTTCTTTAACATTTCGCTGATCGCGCAGATCCACTCCCAGGGGAGCAAATGCCCGCCGTGAATGACGGTAATGACATTCTGGCGCCAAGAAGCTGCCTCTTGCGTAACCCACGCACGCCGAAACCAAGAGCGTTGGAAGAACGCAAAGATGGCGAACCAGTGAACAAGATCCATCCCGGGTATGTCCGAAAGTGTCATCCCCCTTTCGCCAGTACCAAGGTCGGACATGTAAAGTATTCCAAGGCCTGCGATGGCGTCTTCGGTCAATCCATCTGGAGGCCCCAACCAAGCCAAGACTCGTTTTGCGCCTCGAAAGATCGACCTCATTAATTGCACCTGAGACGCTCTCTCGTCTAGGTCGTCTTGATTGATACAGAGCGCATCGATCCAGAGGGGATTCATGAAAAGCTCGTGTTGATTCCGATCCGCTTCTTCTTCGTTCTCAAGTTTCGACCTGTCCTGCAACCCATGCTTCCAAGAAACGTACTCCTCGAGAAAGCAATGCAAGTTCTCTTGCACATAGATCAGCCTGCCGTCGAGTTCTATCGGCTGCCGTTCCTTTGGAGCTGTGCCGAGTCTCATTCGGGGAATCCATGGGTGTCTCTCGACGTAATATTTCATGGCATAGTCAGTGTTGTGTATCGTGATATCGCTCGGACCTTTGGACTCGAATACAAACGGCAGCTTGATGAAGTCTTCTGGATTTCTGTACCCCTCTGGTTCGGGCGCTGGCTCCTCGATGATGGTTGTCGGGCTGCCCCAGGTGTAAGATAGGCAGACGTACGGAGGTTGCTCGCCGAGATCTACGGTCGTCATTCTGCACCGAATGGCGCCTGTAGTCGAGGGCAGAATCTCAATGAGTCGAATGCTTGCAGATGTTGGAAGCGGGGCATATTGAAAGGGTTGGAGATTTGATACGTCGTCAAGTGTCCGACCCAGTGATGAGTCCGCAAATGGCGAAGAGCTCATGATTGCCTGTGAACTTATTTCCAGATGGGCCAACAGAGATATGGCGCAAGAAAAATGATTGAAATTATTCAAAGAGAGACAGAAGCTCGAGTATTTGAGTCATTTGGCACATTCAATAGTATGCCTTGGCAGGAAGTCATTGTGTGATTGATTGGGTGATTCCCGTTGTGGCTTGCATGTTGTTGTTCAGCTGTAAACATCCCGGTCAAATTCATTGGCTACTGATTATAGTATCGATAGCTGCCTGTTGCAACCGCCTGCGAAGCGCCTGGCATATGCGGCTGTGTTACGGACTGTGTCCCTACATGTGTTAGTTAACTACTTGCGAATGCTATCGAAGCTTTCCAAACAAGCACATGGGAAGAAACCCTACGTGCTACAAGCGCAATTGATATTCGTCAGAAAGTTCTTGCATGACATTGAGATATGCAGCCCGGATCCGACAGGCCTCTAAATGTGTTGGTTGGCAATTTCAAGCTAGGCGACTTTCGTACGCCAAGAATACTAGAATTATTACACTTGGAACGAGCATGGGTCCCAGTCTTCGGGTTACAAGCCTTGTGGATCATCGTCAACGGCACGACGGCCGGGATCGACGCGGCAAGCATGCTGCAGAATGGAATCTGATCTGGCTGCGGTGCCTAATTTGACGTATACTTAACAGTCAAGGAATGCATCCTACTTGACCTCAATGTCACGAAATATTTTAGAAATTTCCGAAAGGAAGAGTAAACGAAGAGATGCCGACGCTAGTTAGCAAAAAGCCAGCATATGCCAAACTATGTATGCATTTAGCATAAGGTAGCATCCGCCTCCGACTCGAAACGGCGCCGGTCCAAGCCGGCTCGACCGACTCAGTCCCCACTCGAGTGAAGCCAAGCCCGCAAGCCTCCCGTCGTGAAACCGCCCGTCCTCGGAGCAGCCGACATCATCCCCCTTTGCTAAGTCGGTGAAAGGAGGACTAAAATTTTGCTGCCCAACGTGCCCAAGTTATTGCACGCTAGAGGTCCAAACACGTGTTTGGAGAGAGATCGCTTGCCCTGTGCGGGTGCGATGGCAAGTGTGTGTGTCTGAAGCGATGAACCATCTCACAGACGGTCCATGGATCCGTGAGGTGAAGCCGTGCCGCAAATCCACCTTTGCCCAAAATTGACAGTCGTACCGAAAAGCGATTCGGGAACAAGATTTATTTTTGATCGATTAACTTCCGCGAAGGGGATCGTTCCCGAAGAATAAGTTTTCAAGTTTCAACGAAAAAGGAGAAACTACGCTTGTGCTGCAACTCAGCCCTGAGGATGTAACGACCGAGACCCGACCCGGCGCAGCGGTGCTCTGACTGCATTGCACGGTGATTGTCTCCATGAGTCGCGTGCGCCCATCTTCGATATGACACACGTCTGTACACCTGAAGCCTGTCTAAGTCTTCTCCCGTCCATCTAGAACACGGCCAAAGCCACGAAAGTGCATTTCGCTTAGGCATGGAACGGGTTTGGAATCATTCTTGACGCATCGGAGGCAGATGTCGGGAATGAGGTAGCCATCAGCTGGCGTCATGGCGGTAGCGCAACGGCGGAGCGTCTGATGGCTGCAGCTTGTCTTGCCAGCGTCACGAGCGGGCCGGCCGCCGGACACGTGTGCATTGCATCGTTACATACATAGGAACGGTAAAATGGTCGTTGGAATGAGGATGCGAGATTGAGTGTCAGATGGATGGCGATGCTGCGACTCGGCCACCACCATCCTTCAAGATGAGGTTGGAAGCCTGCAGGGTTTGATAGGAGCGGAATCTGACAGATCCTAAGCGCGGCGGCTAGCGGAAAGGGGGCTGCGCGTGGCGCCCGTCAAGCGACGGTCAACAAGCGACGGGCGGGTTCCTTAGTCCGGGCTATCCATATTTCAAGATCCTCGAAAGTCCCCGTAAAACCTGTTACACGCGGGCGCCCACAAGGCAGGCAGCGATCAAGCTATAAACTCCGAGACTTGCAAACGGAGGCCTTGGGTCCCGCGGGGCAGCCGTCATGGTCCATGACTGGCGCATCCCAGTGTGACGATGGTGCCAGGTGGCCTGGACCGGTAACGTGGTATGCGAGACGATTCCCTCGCGACTAAAAGAAGGGGGGGAAGGGGGCTTTGGATGACAGGAGAGTCATGCTGCGTGTCCTGTGTCACCACGACATCAGTCCCCGGTTGATCTTGGTTTGGGAAAGAAAGACATGCGTGTTGTGACGGGGCGGACGTCCATGGCTGTCTTCATTACCCAGTCTAGAGATCTTGATCACGGATTCACGGTTTGCGGTGGGATGTAACGGCCCAGCGGGCTGGACGGACACTCGGGAGAAGGCCAGCGTTTCTGTCCGAAATTCTGCCCGAATGTCCATCGTCGTTGCTGCAATTCTTTGATTCGGCCACTGGTTGAGCAGAGGCCGTAGCGTAGCTTTGCCAGCGTTGGAACCCGTCGTCCTGGCCCAATCCTGGACCGGAACGTGGGAAAGCACACCCAGACGGGCGCGAGAGCGGGTTGAGGGTCTTGGGCTGGGTTCAAGGATGGAAGGTTGTCCAACAGAGGTAAGCAACACACACGACTGTCTGCTCCTGAAGGTCAGACCGGTGCAAGCTGCAGCAACTTGGGTGTTGGCGGCACGTTATGTAATTGGCGCAGGGCAGAACCTTGGCGGAAGTTGTGGCATGCCTGCATGGAGGAGGAAGCAGGCATGGGAGAGTCTCGCAGCATGGGAAATGCAGAATTGGGGTCATGGAACAATGGCAGGAACGCAACGGAGGAATGGGAGCAACTGTTGCATTACAGCTTGGCCCGCAGGTTGCAGCCAGGAAAGATGGGCAAGCTCTGGGATGAAGGAAGCTCGTCTGGTTGGCGCACCACCCGCTGGGCTCAGCTCACGCCTTGTAGGTACGTACGTCTATGCCAGAGCTCCCGTCAGGCGAGGCCCCCAAATTCAACAAATCGTTCAGTTGAACTGCGAGTTGCTTGGTCTCTTCTGCGCTCTGTTCTGTTTGCTGCTGGGTTGCGCAGTTTGTGCTCTGATGTCCGGACTTGACTCCGCACTAGCGTTTGACGCTAGACACCAATACAACCGAGCAAAGACGTTTCTGGGCTCGAGTCAAGAACATGGAAGCCCCGGGTTTGCCGGTCTCTTTCTCCCTCTCAGTGCTTCTGGCCAATTGCTGCGCGGCTGAATCTTGTTGCTTGATGTTTGCGCCGGGGCTGGGCCAAAGCAGGACGCCAGGGACGGCCCCTGTGTCGGGAGCTAATCGACGTTCCGCAACGGAGTCCGGTGCCGATCGTGGAGAGGCAAATGCCCCCGAAAGTTCAGGTTCCGGCTGTGGCTGGATCCCGGGAAAACCATACGTTTAACATGTCGTCTCACAGAAGTTGAAAGGTCTTGGCCGCGTCCGCCGTCGCAGGGGATGGTGGACGGCGCCGTCTTGTCAAAAATTAGTAGCCCCCTTTTGCCTTCCTCCCCTTTCCTAGCCATCTCGCCCTCGCCCCCCTCCCACACATTGCACAAGAAACACAGACAAGTAAAGTCTGTAGCATTGCTGATGCTTATTGAGACGAAGCTCTGGGTTTATGCCGGCCAAAGTTTGCTGGCAAGGGGCAGAAACCATCCACCAAGAGCCAACACCACACGTTGACCTGTGCCAATCACGCGACGAGCAAGTAGTGCCGTCGCAGGAGGGGCGTCGAGGGGGAGCATCCGAGGACACCGCTGCTGATGCTGCTCGGGGCCCGAAAAGGAACATCCTATGGAATAATGGGCTCAGATACAACCTGGGCACGTTTTCGAAACCAGGGACCGGCCGGTCAGGCATCCGTCTGATGTCGCGATGCATTTCATGCTCCCCTCATGATTCGTGTTGCGACGGCGCGGGCGGACGTGCGCTTTGGATCTGCGCCCACTGCTCCCATGTTTCCAGTGAACACCTTTCCATATGAAGTAGTCGACGTCTCTCATCCTAGGGCCTTTGTGTTGGGAGCGAACGGTAAGGTGTGAGCTCTGGTTTTCTGCTGTCATACCCCAAAAGCCGAGCTGAGCTAGCTTTAATCATTTTTCTGTCGTCGTCGTTGCAGTTCGTCTAGCGCGCGCGTACAAGAGCTATCATTCTGTCATTTCATTTCTTGACAAGATACCCCCCCATTTCAGTTCCCTTTTCATCGATACCCAGGTTACTGTTTAAGACAGGACCAACGACAAAGACGCCACAATGCCAGGAGACAATGATCCGGCCGCTTCGACGGCGCTGATATCGGACATCACCAGCGACAACGAGGGGGAGCAGGCGTACGAGGACGCGCCGACGAGACCCGGCACCTCACAATCGAAGGCTCCGTCAGAAGACAAGGCACCGAGTGTAAAGGCGCCCTCTCAAAAGGCACCCAGCAGGCAACCTTCCGGCGAGCAGAGCAGGGCAGCCGTACCGGCGGGGACGGGGTCGCAGCAGGGAAGCAGACGAGGATCCAACGAGGCGGCGGTACCAGGCGTCGCTGACGCCCCTAACACGGCCTCCGAGGCCGCCATTGCCCGGGATCGAGCCCCTGGAGATGAGAACCGTGAGGCATTCCGTGATTCCACCATCACGGCTGTCAGCGAGAGCACGGCGCAGGTTCTTGGGCGTGAGGGACCGCCCAAGACAACGACTGACCCGGCGACCCCAGGAGTTTTGGCCGGCACCACGCCCGGCGGCGACAGAGGCCTTGATGATGATGACGACGATGACGAGCTTGAGCCGCTGACCAAGTACGTGGACTGGAAGGAGCACATCTCCATCTCCATCGGCCCTTTCATCATTCTCTTCTTCGATCTAGCTCTCCCAGTCTGCATTTACTACAGTTGGCTCCGTGCGCAGCGCAATCGTCGCCGCGACGCCTGTGCGCCCGCATACGAGGCCGGCGTCGAGTGCGGTCTTCCCGCCGTCGAGACAGTCGAGTCTCGCATCCTGGGTTTTGCCATTATCGCCTTCGGCTTCGGCGAGGTGTACATCCTCATCGTCCGCGTCTACCGCCTCATCGCAAAGTACGAAAAGTGCGCGCCGCTGCTGTCGAAGCACTGGTGGGAGCTGGATGCCACGACGTGGGTGTACGCGCTCGGCCTCATCGCCGCGCTGGTGCCCTTCGTCTGCTCGACCACCGTCTACGACCCCTTCGTCGTCGAGTGGCTGTACCTCTACTCGCCTGGCTTCATGTTCATGATCCTCGACGCGATCGCGCTGATGACGCTGATCCCGATCAAGATGCCGATCCGCATCAACTCAGACCCGGCGGGCGAGCGGCTCAAGCCCATTGTGTACTACGCCGCCGAGGACTTCTTCGCCGTCGACGGCGCGCAGAACCGCGAGTTCCGCAAGCGCTACGTCGAGCGGTACAAGAAGTCGATGATGTTCCGCAAGATGATCCTCGAGCTGACGCTGTTCTGGATCGGCGGGTGCTCATGCTACCTGGGCTATGTGGCCGCGATTATCTGGGATTTGGAGTTTGAGCGTGCGTTTGGCACGTCGTTGGGCGTCTTGTTTGGCTGGATCATCGTCTGGGGTGTGACTGCGAGATTTTGGATTGAGTATGCGATCAAGAGAGAAAAGAAGTGGTGGAAAGAGAACAAGGCCGAGAGAGAAGCGGCAAAGATTCAATGAGCCTAGTGTATAATCACAGCGCCTCCCTATTTTGCCGGAGGACGCAAACCGAGACGGAATGCCGCGTCCGCAAGGGGCGGAAACGATCTCTCGTGTACTGTAACCTAGTGTTAATATCGGCATGGGCAAGATTTTGTACTTATGGCGGACCTGGTTGGGAACAACAAAGACGGGGGGCAAGAGGGCCTGGGTCGGACCCAGGAAAGATACCGAGAGGGAGGGATTTTGCGATTAATAAGTAAACCAATTTTCTCGTTGCTTCATAAGATTTGTCCAGCCGGTCAAGAAGATGGCAAATGTGGATGTGAACATCATTGTGAGGTTGACGAAAAACGCGTCTCACGATGGCTTCAACACGGTCGGCCTCCGTCAGCCAGTCTGCACCTGGTGCAGCTGCCACGGTCTCGGCCTCTAGCGAGTGAGCGAGCCAGCAATTCCCCCAGGCGTTCAGACTGATGGGGGGCCGACCTTTCCGACAAGCCAAGACGAGCCAAGCAAAGGCATGGGCTTCACGTTCGCACAGCATAGATCGCAAGACGCGCTCTGAAAGAGAGTTTGGGGACACGGCGGCGGGATGGGTGGGAGGGTGCGATTGGTCTTGGGGCGGCAGCGCGAAGGAGTCGCTGCAGATCCGGACTTGGTTTAGTCATTTGGTGGGGAAACGGTCCGGAAAACCTCAGATAAAAAGTCAAGACTCCGCCGAGGTTCATTGAGAGTCAGAATTGAGTAAGCCGCTCGTGGCACTCCTCATGTTTGCTAAACAAATGCATTGCTGCGGAGTGAGCAAAGCTCGTTGCTGAGTTGTCTGCCCACGTCGGAAAAGATGCTGAACACATCATGTTTATGATCAAAGCTTCCCTTGTGGAGATGTTTCCGCGGTGGATAGCTCTCAACAGTTCCCGAGAGCGTTCAATCTCACTCCAGAATCTCACTCATTGTCTCCAAACAACTTATGAGAACGATGCCTCTCTCATTTGCTGATCTCAAGTGAACATAAAACAGGAAACGTGCCGTCATAGAGAGCAATTGAAGTCTCAAGATCTTTTTAGATTACCCGCCGTTGCCACTCAATCGACGATACCAAGCCCAATCTCACTCAGCATCCCTCACTCACCCATCCCGGGCGGCTCTGCCCGATTCCCCAATCCATCCCAACTGCCTCCATCCCACTGTGAGACTCTGACATTTCATATCCGCGTTTAATATAGTTCAAAACCCTACACAAAACAGCCTCATCCCATCACACATTCTAGACACAAAACCACTCATTTTCAGCCCCGTAGCCCCCGGCAATTCACCCAACTCGCCGCAATCTTAATAACCCGCGAATTCCACCCGCCGAGTTCGGCCCCTCATCTCCGACTGTACCCGCGGCCCAGACCGTGTTCTCTCCCGCGTCCAATCGTCGTCTCTCTCCAGTCCCCTCTTTAGCCCAAGCGAGACATCTGCACGCTGTAGAAATTCGCCCAAATCCGCTCATTCCCAGACCCGTTTAGCGGATCAAGTGCGAGAAAAATGGTCCAGGATGGCGGCTGGAAATGGCTTTGGCAACCCCCGGTCGTCAGGTTTTCTTCGCTACCTCTCCGCTGGGAACCAAAGATCGTCGAAGCGAAAGCAGATGTGACGTGGGGTTGAATGTCGAGAAAAAGAGCCGCGAGTTAATTAAGACCGGCGGAAGAGTCCGTCAACCACGTCGCCAAGATGGTTCGCTCATGAAATTTTTCATCTCAAGCTGCCACCAACACTACCACCGCCACCCCAGCCTGTCCTGAGGCGACTTTTGCCATACTACAATCCACGCAAAGGGATCCCTCGCCAATGACAAAGTGAGAAAGGGACTAGCCAGAGTTCAGCTCACTCATCCACCACATCGAATCCGTCTCGATTCCTCCAAAAGTAACGAGGTCGGCTACGTATCCTCCCTCCCCATCGGATACAAGGTCCTCGCTGCGAGGTTTCGTCTCATCCCGCGATGGCCCCCGAAAAGCATGTCGCCACCACCGCCCGGACAGCTGCCGCCGCCGGGCCCCTAGACGCCGGAGCGGGCGCCGATGTCGAGGCTCCCGCGCCGGCCGACGGCCACCCGCCCCGTGCCGGCGACGACGATGCCCTTGCGATGGTCGGCACACATACCCAAGACTTTGACCCCGCCGTCGCCGCCCGCGCGGTTCGCAAGATAGACTGGTTCCTCATACCCGCCATGATCTTCGGATGTCCGTACTCCATTCCCCTGGCCTTATCTCATCTAACATCTCAACAGACGGACTCGTGTACTACGACAAAGCCATCCTCGGCTCAGCAGTCCTCTTCGGCATGACCTCCGACCTCCACCTCTCCGTCCCAACAACCACCGGCGGCGTCGACACATCCCGCCTCTCATGGGCCACCTCCCTCTTCTACTTCGGCATGCTCGCCGGCCTCTACCCCATGACCTATGCCCTCCAGCGTTTCGACATCGGCCGCATCCTCGGCGCCGTCGTCATCTTCTGGTCCGGCATCTGCATGCTCACCGCCGCCGTGACCTCGCACCATGGCCTCTACGCCCAGCGCTTCTTCCTCGGCTTCGTCGAGTCCATCATCCCCACCGGCTTCATGTGCATCGTCTCCGGCTACTACACCCAGCAGGAGCAGTCCCTCCGCCAGAGCTGGTGGTTCTCCTCCACCGGCCTCTTCACCATCGTCGGCGGCGCCCTCAACTACGCCTTCGCCCAGATCCGCGCCGGCGACCTCCGCCCCTGGCAGTACATCTACCTCCTCGCCGGCTGCCTGACCTTCCTGTTCGGCGTCTTCTGCTTCGCCCTGCCCAACTCCCCCGTCTCCGCGTGGTTCCTCACCGCAGACGAGCGCTTCGCCGCCGTCGAGCGCCTGCGCTACGGCCAGACCGGCGTCCGCTGCACAAAGTTCAAGCCCGCCCAGCTCCGCGAGGCCCTCGTCGACGTGAAGGTCTACCTCGTCGCGCTGATGATGGCCTCCGCCTACACCATGAACGGCGCCGTCTCCGGCTTCGGCCCGCTCATCGTGTCCACCTTCGGCTGGACCTCCCTCGAGTCGATCCTGTTCCAGTTCCCCCTCGGCGGGCTGTGCTTCCTCGTCATCCTCGCGACGGGCTACCTCGGCACCCGCGTCCCGAACATCCGCATCCTCATGCTCGTGGTGTGCTGCCTCCCCGTCATCGCAGGCTGCGCGCTCATCTGGAAGTCCGCATGGACGCGCCACGCGGCGGCGCCCGTGGTGGGCTACTCGCTGACGGGCTTCTTTGGCGGCGTAGTGAGCCTCATCATCACGCTCGGCATGTCCAATGTGGCCGGGCACACTAAGAAGAGCTTCATGGCCGCGACGATCTTCGTGGCGTACTGCGTGGGCAACATCGTCGGACCGCAGCTGGTCAAGTCGCAGAGCAAGGCGGCGCACTACCCCGAGCTCTGGCTGGGTCTGATTATTTGCTACGTCATCTGCATCCTGGCCTCGGGGACGCTGTACTATGTTCTCTGGAGCGAGAATAAGAAGCGCGATGCGTTGCCGGTTGATGAAGAGGAGAGGGCGAAGCTTGCGTTCCAGGATTTGACGGACAAGGAGAACCCGTACTTCCGCTATGTTTACTGAGGACCTGCGGCAAACATAGTCGCTGAGTTGACATTCGTAATGATAGTTGTAATTGAATCAATCTTCCCTCCTTCACGTCCCACAGTTCCTTAGCAAGGCATATTCAATCGCATGAACGTCACCGAAATCGTACAAGCAGCATGAGTCAAAAGATGGTCCCCCCGATCGGTCGTAAATCGGGAGGGTTTATCATGGATTAAGCATCATGAACCCCAGTCACCCCTCAAAGGGGACGTCCATCTAAACTAGAAATACAACGAAGGCAAACCGTTCTTTTTCGCCGCGGTTGGTTCCAAAGAAAAATTCTCAACGAGGCCCCCTGTCCCGCTTCTTTTTTCCGCCGGCTCCGCCCTCGGTTCGTCGTAAAAAGGTGAGGTTCGATGAACCCTGTTCCCCGGCCGTTGAAAATGAGAAAAAATAAATTCGATCAAAAGGTTGGCGAGAATCCAGAGCCACGCTTAATCTGCTGGGCCCTTGTTTGCGCCGGTTTCCCCCCCAGTAGTTTCCCAGAACGCCGTTCTCTATGCATGTGTCTTGCCGCGCCCAATGAAATAATGAAGACGAAAATAAGTTGTGCGCCGTAGAAGTCGTTTTTTTCCGAAATTCGTTAAAAGTTCCGTGTGTCCCGGGTGACCAGATACAGGCCGAAGAAAAAGAAAACCAAACAAAACCCCAGCTGCTCTTCAAAGTTGTGAAATAAAAACTCTCATGATCGTTGTCATCTCGGTGACCTGGGCGGATCGTTCGGCAGCTCCGCAGGCATACCCGGCTCGCCCAGCCCGTCGTTCAACTCGACCGGCGACTGCGCCGACCCGGGTATCGGCGCCGGTGGCGGCGGCGGCGGCGGCTGCTGAGGCGCCATGTAGCCGTGCTGTACCCCTCCGGCCGTCGTCGTGCTTCCCGGGGGCGGTGTCGGGTAGACGCCTTGGTAGTCGGACTTGGTGGCAGCCACAGGGCTCACCATCGGGAACTGCGGCGTGCCGAGGTCGGTGCCCGTCTGGCCCGTGTGCTGGGGGGCGATGGGCACTTGCTGCTGGTACATGGTGTAGTTCTGCTGTGGCCAGACGCCGCCTTCGGGGGGCGGTTGCTGCGGTTGCGGTTGTGATTGGTGTTGAGGTGGTGGTGGCTGGGGCAGCCATTGCGGGTTGGGGAAGTACGCCGGCTGGAACCCGTGCGGCGGGACGGAATTCGGCGGCGAGGGGTTCGTCTGCGAGTGCGGCGATTGCGCGTATGGCTGGGCGTAGTAGGCGTATGTCTGCTGGTGTTGCGGGTGGTACTGGTTGTTGTTGTGTTGCCAGTGGATGTATGCTGGGATCGCGGATGTCATCTGCGGTGAGGCGACCATCTTGTCGCCTTCGGCTTGGATCGTCTTCTGAGAGTCGGTTGTGCTGGGGGCCTTTTCGAGGTTGGCTTTGCGGTAAGCGTGGAGGGCCCGGCCTGGAGAGGTCAGTTAGGTGTTCTCAATGCCAAGGGATTGAGATGAAATCTCGCGATGGGTCCGTGAATGAGCGAGGGGCATGAACTCACCAAAGATTGCGATGGTGAGGATGAAAAGAACAAAGTTGACAGTCGATAGTGCAGTCCCGGCGTATGTGGCGGCTACGAAGCCTTCGGCGAAAGGTTCAACATTCATCTTGTAGTACACTTCATACTTGGGCCCGAAAGTGACGATGAAGGCGTCGAGAGAGTCAAGGTCGTCGGCGTGGCTGGCCAATAGAGCCATGGTGATCATCCAAAACACGACGGTGAGCAGCTCAAGACCACTATGATTCGTTAGAGATGGGGGCAGCGACCACGGGTGAAGACAACTCACAGATGCACCCAGCAATTGTACATCATGGGAATGAACATCACGGCGACGCCTAGCCATGCCAGGTAGGAGAAGGTCCAAGCAAAAGCAAACCACGAAAGCGCTGCCAACAGAATGTCAGTACACGGGTTGATGATGAGCAGACGTGGGTGGTGTGACATACGGAAACCTTCAGTGCCGCTGAAGGACTGCAAGTTACAAGACGCAATACGTTAGCCAAAAAGTTCATGCTGTGCGCGCAGGAGCATTTGTCCAGGCGCAAGATAGTTTTGTTCATGTGCAAGAGCCATACCGTTATCCTGCGATAGTTTGTCGCTTTCTGCATGGTGGTCAGGCCGTACACGGTCACCACCAATGTCGCAATCGAAAGGACCTGCAATTCCACATAAAACCATCAACATGACGTTCCTCAAAACAAGCTCCAGCTCCCAAGATGCGTGCATTCCAATATTTCTCCCTATGCAAATGTCGCGTGCTGCACATCAAGGCCGGGAGCGGAGCGGAGCGGGTGGTGGTGGCGGTGTTTCCTTACGAGCTGTGCTATCCTGACGCCTGCAATCCACACCGGCATGGCCGGGATATGCGATCGGTTCCTCCCATCTTTGGGCCAGATGTTCTTGGTCAAGAAAGCCATCGACGAGGAGGTGAGGTGTTTAAACCCCTTGGGTTCGGGGGGAAGAGTCCTCGTCGTCTGGCCCGATCCCTGGCGAGACGCTATGTTGTCGGCCGTGTTGGGTGTTGTTTTGTTCGAACCAGAGGGGGGAGAGAGGGGGAAGCGCGGGACTCGAGGTTCGTTCGGCAGGTTCGGCGGCGGTTTACGGAGAGAGTTCGCAAAAGCAGAGCTGCAGTACAGCTGTTCGAGCGTCGACGTCGTCGTTCGCGATGTTCGACTCGAGAGGGATAGACGTTTTCTGCGTCTAGTCGCGATGCGGCGGAGGGTGCGGTATGGGATGATGTTTCGGGTGCGCAGTGGTCGTGTGTGCAGCCGGTAGTGGACTGGCGGTGGTGGTGTTGAATCGTTTCCTTTTCGCCAATCGACGTCACAAAGGGCGGAACGGAATAGCGGAGGCTAAGGGCTGAGCGCACTGAGCAGATGTTTTCCCCAATGCAACGCTTCGTTCGTTCGATGCTACGAATGTGGTGGTGGTGATTGCTGGGAATAAGCTGGACAAGCTGGGCTGGGAGGAGCTTGAAAGAAAGTTGGCACCGGTCGCCTGGCGGGTTCGGTTTCGTCTGGTGGTGGATTGCTTTCAAGGTTGAGTTTCCCTTCCGTTGGTTGGGTTGGGTAGAACCGTTTAATTTTTTGGGACGAGCACAGATTTGAGTCTAGCACGGTTCGGTTTGGGCGTGGTCGAGGTCGGGTGGTGGGAGAGGGCGGAGAGCGGAGAGCGTTCCTTGGGGCGAGGTATCGGAAGATACGGTTGGTATGATGGACATGGACAAGGGCCTGGCGGTGGTGGTGGTCATGGGCGGGATGGGGATGGGATGGGATGGGATAATGATGGATGGATGGATGGGAATGGGAATGGGACCTGGGTGGATGGAGGGACAGATGGAAGATTGAATGAATGGGAACAGAGAGAGACACAGACAAGCTTATCCCGATTCCATGCCGCAGTAGCAGCAGCAGCAGCAGCAAACAAGGGCAGACAGACAGAGCATGCAAGAAACGATTTTGATGGCTGGAGGCGTCTGTTACGCTGATATTGTTGGCTGAACGAATGAATACCTGGGCCGGCTGGGCTTGTTTGTGTATGTACAGGATCACCCGCCCGCCGCCAGCAAACCAGCAGCAGCCGGAGGAGCAGCGGCAGACAGAGGCAAAGACAGAGAAACACAACAGAAGCAGGACCAGCAGGGACGATGGATGGGGCAAAAGCAAAGAGCGAGGGGGGGCAACCTGGCATTGGCAAAGGGCCTGGCGTCGGTGGTGACCGGGGTGGAGGGGGAAGAGAAGGAAAGCTGGGTATCTTGGACCCAGAAACGGGTCACAATGTCCAATGACAACGGCCCATGGAGCTGGGCCCTCCAACCTTTTCCCAAAGATTGCGCCAAGAGCACCGCTGCCAAGCTTCAACGAGAGCCAAGAGACCAAGCAAGAAGAAGGATCCAAAGGTCAGAAGAGGAGGAGGAGGAGGCGGCATGCAATGCAGTGTCGAGAAGCAGACCAGACCAGACCAGACTCAGACTCAGACTCCAGACACACCAGCAGACCCAGCTAGTGTAGACTGTAGAGTGAAGTGAACCTGAACCTGTTCTGCTGCTTTCTCTAGCGTCCAGCGGCACGAGCAAAACAGAGAAACAGAGTCTCCCTCTCAGCCAGACGCCGTTGTCATTGGGCTACAGTGGCCAGACCTGCCCCGCAACGCCAAGCGGAAGGCTGATTTAGGACGTCATGATTCGATGGAAGCTGTGGGAGGAGCGGAACGAGGTATCTCTCTGTGCTGATTGTGCGACGGGGTACATGGCGGTGGAATCATGGAAGGTGGAAGGAAAATGATGCTAGACACAAACAGTATTAGCGGATGCACACCTTGAAGTCTGTGGACACTTGACTATTCGGTACGTATTTCTCTCTTCCACTGTTCCTCCATCAGTAAAGACAATGCTTCTTCATGTTGGATAAGAATCTCGATGTTACTATTGACTCGTAAACATTGAAAAATTGAAGCGACCAAGACCCAAGAGCCGGCTTGAGTCTCCAGACAACTCCCAACAGACCCCCATCACCGCCCCAGATGTCGCCTCAGGTCTCTCGTCGCCCTTGCTCTTTCATCAAAACCACTCACCACCAGGTCCCTCTTCAATGAGATGCGTGGGGTGGGCAGGGCCAGCACGATAGTGCTTGTCTTCCTGGTTCCATCGTCCTGCCCCCAAGCCCACGCCCTGCCCAATCACCGGCGTCAAACCGCAGCCGGTGTGCCCCAAGAGGGACATCGTCCACTTCCTCCGGCCATCGATCACCACGCCGCAGAGGACCAGAGAACACAGACTGAGAGGTTGCATGGGGTTGGGATAACGATGGATCATGGATTCGATGGAGACCAACTGCTGGAAGAAATGGAGAATGCTCATGGGTTGTTGCGCTCCAGGCCGACCTGTCAGAGTTCCCGTGTACCGCTACGCTACACTGCACTGCCGCCGGCTCCAAGCTGTTCCTGGACGGTTCTGTGCATGCCGGGCGGTGGACCTCGAAAAATGCTTCGATTTTCTCCTCGGGGTTTTCTCAGAATGGGACGCAACTGTTCCATCGTTTCCGATACGGTGTTCCCGGGGTTTTTATTTTGCATGCTCTCAAAACTGTCCAAGATGGTGCCTCGTCAAAGGAAGATGCTCGCTTGATGAACCCGCGAGACTGATGTGCCGCCCGTAAATTGAGGCTCGTGCGACTCGCAATAAAACCGAGACAGTGTGGTGATCATCAACACACAAACATCGCAGTGCTGGACCAGCTACAGTTCACCGCTTGGCAATGTCACGATACACACACACATGCACTCGGGGATAATCTCAGAGCAACACACGCCAAGGCGGTGGGGGGAAGAGAGAGAGAAAGACCCAGATACACCTGAAAGTGTGTGTGCGTGTGGCGCCAGAGAGGTTGGGGGTGGTGCCCATCATGAGCGGCTTCACCCAACGTTTAAGACATGCCTGCCAAGCGGAGTTGGCATTAATGCGATTGAGGGTCTGGTGGCGGCCTTGTTTCTTGCCGCAGGCTATTATCACATCCGATCGAAACTATGGCAATATTTTGTCCCGTTGTGCAGGAGCGTATGTGCGAGGAGGCATTGTGATCCTAGAGCGATCAACCGGCTGATGATTTTCGCCGACGCCTGCGCTATTGTCACCGACATATTGAGTCGATCATTCATCCTTCACCTCGTCGACTCCATGTTCCATGTTATGTCCCATCAACCACAATCATCCCTCGTGCCTCGTCTGACGAACAAGCCGTAAGATCGGTCTTTTTTACCCGGCCGTCTATCGGAGTGCCCTCGCCCGTTCCGCGGGTGCAAGCTGCTGTTTTTCTCCTCTTCATTCTCGTTCCGTGTGTGCATCGGTGGACCCTATCAACCCACAAAACGGACGTTGTGCCGCCCCAGCCAGCCATGCCCATTCGCTGGGAGCCCGTCCCGGGACTGCAGTCCAGCCCGGTGACGGGAACCGTCTGACTTGAACTGAAGAGGCGAGAAATGGATGAGCAGGAGGACTCGGGCGATGCGGATTTGGAGGTGAGGGACCCAGCCGCCCAGCCCAGAAAGAGCAGCCTGCCGCAGTAGTCGCATTTCCAGCAGTAGGCTGGTTGTCTGTTGACATGGAACGAGACGAGGTGCAGACGCAGGACACTGAAGCCGCAGGACGCAGATGCAGGACGCGGGTCGCAGTGCGCAACACAACCACTCACTCACCACTCATAGAACTCGCTCACCTCAACTCGAGCCAAGCATACAGCTCACACAAGTCACTCGTCCCAGTCCATACGCTGAGGCAGTGACTTCCGGTGACTCTACCGCCAAGCTTGACAGTCTGCCAAGAGCAATGGGAGAGCCACCGATGAAAAAGAAAAGCGGGGTGGTTATGTCCAAGAAGCGTGCAAGATCTTCCTCATTCTCCGCCAGAGGCCTCCGCTTTACAAGGCGCTTGAAGTCACTCGTCCTCGGGCACTCCGTTCCCCCTCTCCAGTTCCCCCTCCCCAAAAGCCCCAAGAGCCAAGATACTGCTCGCTCTTCGGTCTCCCAACGCCTCTCTCCACGTTTTTCACGTCCAACGTCTCGGCGTCTTGGTCCCTTGGCTTTTTGGAGACGTTTTTTTCTCTCACTATTGCTTGGGGCAGGCTGTGTCCCTTCCTCCGAGATCCCCATTCTCGTCCACCGTCTTGTCATTCCGTCTTGTCACCTCCAAAATCCCCTGGCCCTCCCCCTGACTCGGACCCCCGGATCCCCTTCCACGGGCCCGGAGGACGTTCAAATGAGGCCGGTCCTGTCAGCAGCTCACAGGCACGAAGTCGCGGCGTTTCTCATCACAGGGCCGCCTGCCGATCCAACGGCGCTGGGTCTATCCATCCATCCATCCATCGGGGATCCGGTCCTCCTTTGAACGGGCGCTGCTTCTGAACAGTGTGATGGACCGTTTTCTTTCGTCTAATTCCCGCGAGCCCGTGCCCCCCTCCATCCCGCCTCCATTCCAGCCTCCCACGCACTACACGCAGCCACTGACCAAAAAATGTTCCCCCGTCTGTTCGGAGCCACGGCCCCTGTCAGAATGACGACAGAGTTCATTTCTGGCTCCGTCTCGAAACCGCAGCGATGTATCCCGTAGAGCAGCAGGATCACAAAGAGGACACATTAGACTTGACACAACGAGCGACATGGGCAAGATCATCTTCTTTGTAATGAAGCAGTCAAGCGGGAAACGGGTCAGAAGTAGCCAAGTGTAACGGACGGGACACACCCAAACAGAGCCTACCGTCCTGTCCACCGCCAGATGTTTGCTGCAACCTCTCTTTGCAGCAGCGCAAAAACTAAATCACACTATCGCCCCGCGCGCCAAGACATGTCGCGACAGCTCAGAGCGCGGCGGCCGGACACTCGCTCCGGCAATTGATTTTTTTCTCTCTCAATGATTCGGGGCGACCTGCCTACGGATGGATTCCGAACCATCAGATTCCACCAGAGAGATAAAGTCAAGGGTTGGATTATGCATTGCTCAGGTGCCTTGTACGCCCAGCCACCGCTTCAATTCTAATCCGAATTGCTGAGCCTGCCGATGATCAAAATCCTACCGGGCGACAATTAAAAAATCCCCCCTTGCACAATCGATATTAATCACCGCAGATGGGCCACCGCCGAGATCGCCCGGTTCACCTTTGTTAAGCTTAAGGAACTTAGAGGGACCAACTGAGACTAACCTATCTATTCAACGGGACCTGTTAAACGGCACCCCTAACGCGTTATACAGCACCCCTAGGGGCAGCAGCACCCCTACTAGCTACAACTGCCCGCTAAAAATTGGCTTTTTTTACCTACCTACCTACCTACTACTACTACCACCCCTGCCCTATTAATATTTAATTTTTCAGCTATACTACTATTACTACAGCTATTTAGACCTTCTAATTACTTAATTTTTAGTATTTTTTTATACTTCTATATAATATATAATAGATAATATTATTAATCCTTATAGTAGCCTTCTACTAATTAGCATAATATATACTAATCTTAAGGCTATTAAGACTACCTTTAATAACTAT
Source organism: Colletotrichum sp. SAR 10_66 (assembly GCA_028639655.1). NCBI lineage: Eukaryota > Fungi > Ascomycota > Sordariomycetes > Glomerellales > Glomerellaceae > Colletotrichum > Colletotrichum sp. SAR 10_66. Next base: position 57,776 of record JAQIUS010000088.1, on the reverse strand, counting down.
ACTACTACTAATAGCTATACCCTCTATATTAGTATATATAAGGGAGGCGCATATAAGAAAGAAAACTACTTATATATTATTTTTTACTACTATAAAGCTAATATATTTAAAGTAAATTATACTTCTCACAAAAAGTACTACTACTAAGTCTATATATAGAAGAGTAACTACCCCTTCTACTTTATAGCTAGCTTTTAAGAGAATAATATATATATTACTAATTATATTAATAACTTATATACTTATAATTATAACTATAACTAAGTAAGTAAAGGTATAATTACTAGCTATTAATACTAATACTATACTCCTCTTATTAATAAAATTATTTACTTCTATAATACTAATATATAGCCTAATTAAATTTAAGATTATTTTACTACCTTACCTAACTATAAAAACAATATATACTCTACTAATAATATTAATAATATTATTAATACTACTTACTAGCTAAAAGTTAATAAGAAAAGCCTAATTAAGTAGCTATTTAATAATTTTAATAAATTAGAAGTTTTCTTTTACTTTAAATAAGATACTATTAGCTATATTAGTAAGCTTTTTTTAATACCTTATAGCTACTAGTACCTCTTTACCACCTATAATAACATCTTATTAATAAATTATACCTATAAAACTAACTATTATAAGATACCTTTACTTAATATTTATAGTATTATATTTCTAGAAGCTACTTTTTCTACTATAATATACTTTTTAAACGCTAAAAAGGAGGCTAATTATACTTAAATACTTAAATCTCTCTAAGAAGCTTTTAAAGAGGCTAAAATCCTTTTACCTACCTACTTCATTAGTAATTATAAACTTACTTTCTTTAATACTATTAAAAAAAGCTCTTTTTAGAGTAATATCCCTTACCTTTCATACTACTAATATATATAAACTAATATTAAAGCCTATACTAAGCCTTACTTCCCTAAAATTATAAAGTTAATAGATAACTTATATATATCTAACCTAAAGTATATAGCTTTTAAAGAGATATTTACTACTCTACTTACTTTACTAACTAGTTAAAAGTATAACTAAGTATTAGCTACTTTTAAGAAGCTAGAGGTTTAGCTAGAGAAGCTAATAATATATATTAAAAATATATAGCTTATACTATAAGCTAAAAAGCTTATTAACTACTAAACTAATAAGATTACTTACTTTAACTATACTATTTTATCTACTATAGAGAGTATTAATAGTATAATTAAATATACTATCTCTAAGGGTAATTTAGTATTTAATAAGGTTTATAGTACCTTTAAATACTTCTAGTATAAATAGGAGCGATATATTAATAACCTCTAGGCTACCTCTACTAATTAAATACCTAATTTTACTAGTAGTAAGAAAGTAGTCTTCTAACTTATTATTAACCTTATTAGCTTTTTTACCCTATTTATCCTATATATAAAATAACTTATTATAAGCCTTAAGTTTAATAACTATAGTAATACCTTACTACTTTTTATACTAGAAGTAGAAGCTATATACTACTAAGCCTACCTTTACTTAATTTAGACTACTTATAGCCTACCCTATTAGTATTAGCTATATTAATAGATATATAGTAAGGACCCCTACTAGTTATATTAGTTTCACCCTTACTAGTAGTATAGCTATAACCTTAATCTTAATACTCTTACTATATATAATACTAATAAATAACCCCTCTTACTACCTTAAGTAATTAGGCCTTATAATAAGCTTTAAAGTATAGTTACTAATAAGCTTAGATCTTACTAATATAGCTATAATATTAACTTTATATATTAACTACTTATTACTAATAAGATTACTAAATTTAGATATTAATAAGCTATTAAGCTTATACTAACCTTAGGATTAACTACTTAACCTACTAGTAATACTACTTTAGGTCTAATACTTATTAAGGTAACCTCTAATACCTTTAAGAGTAGTATATAAACCTTTTAGGCCTTATAGTATTAATAAGTAACTTTACTAAAAGATTATACTATTAAGATTTCTTTAAGCAAATTAGAGGCTAATAATACTATTAGTAACCTTATAAGTAACTTAGAGGTAGATATTACTATTCTTAACTAAGATAATATATTAACTATAAGTAAATCTAATAATAAGGAGCTTATAGTACTACTACTAGCTAATACCTCTAAGCTTAAGATTAAAAGTAAGGCTATTAATATATAAACTACTAATACTAACTTTAATATATAAGATTTATAAGTATTACTACTACTATATATTAAACGTTAACTTTATATACTATAGTAATATTAAGTAGTAGTAGTAGCTAAAGTTACTAGTAGTAATATTAATATTATTAAGTTATTAAATTAGTAGCTTTAGTACCTCTAGAGCTAATTAGAAAGCTTAGATTATTAGTTTTTCCTTCTCTTATTAACCTTTTATTAAAAAACATAAAAAAACTAAATCTTATTAAGTTATATTAATTACTATAATAAAAATCTCTTCTTTTAAAATTTATATAAAGTTATAATCCCTAGCTTCTAATTAGCTAAATCTACTAGATAGTTTAGTAAAGCCCTCTCTAAGTACTAAATAATCGTTTAGGTAGGTATACTAGTTAGATATTCACTATAAAGTTACTAATCTCTAGTTTCAGCGCTAATTTAAGGTCCTAGCTACCGCTCTATGGCTTACCTAGGGGTGCTAGCACCCCTAGGGGTGCCATATATCGCGTTAGGGGTGCTGTTTAACAGGCCCCTATTCAACCCGCCTCCAGCTTGATGAAAGTCGATAACGTATGGTGATATGGGATTTCTTGGCAATCTTGCGGACTGAAAGATGTGCGGTCAACTTACTCGTCTCTGGAGTTCTCGCTTTCGGGTCTTGCGACGTTCCACCCGCCCTAGTCTTACCACAACGGCAAACTAGAAAAGCTGTTGTCGCTTTTGCTCGCATACAGTATCACTGTCCCGAGGCGATGCTGGGTTGTGGCCACGGCCTGGTGGCATGATATCCCGTCATGTCATATCCTGCTGCCGCTGCTGATTTGCCGTGGCCGGTGCTTGGCGTCCCTCACGTGTATCCAACGTGTGTGTGCCGAGAGTCGGCGAGTCTGCGCCTCGCACAGGCTTAGTCAACACCGTGGTGCTGCTGAGTGATGCATCACCATCGTCATTGCGTTGGTGGCCTGGTTATTCAGTAATTACATATTTGCTTGAATCAAGCTTCTTCCTTTTGTGGACATAATCTCGACATCCGGTAAAAGTAATTCAGCCCAGCAGGGCAATTCGGGATGTGGGCAGATGGGATGGGGCGGTATGATGCCTTGCTTGCGCGCTTGGGGTTACCTGAGTTTTCGTGCCCCATCCGCTGCAGGTGAGTCCTTTTGTCCATATCACTAGTCAGTCAAGTCTGGATGTTCGTGGATATGACATAACTATCTCTATGGCTTCATATTTAGCCTCCACTCGTACAGAAGAATGAAAGGTATCATCTTTCCCGACAAGATGATGTTCGCCTGGATTGACATGGCCTCAATATGAAGAGACTTAACGGTTGAGCTGAGTCGTGTGGACCGGCAGTTGGGTGATGAACCTTAACAACATAGCTTCACTCAAAGCTCTTTCAAATTACTCAGTCATTCACACACAAATAATATATATCGAATGAGGTGTTTCTCCATACATGTCATAGCATAGAGAAGTAGTTGAAAAAATGGTTGAACGCCGGCCACCCGAACATGTATGCTCAGCTGTGATGACACCATTTCCCGTTCCCGCTGCTGTTTGCTTTCGTTTGGCCAGTCGTTTCTTATTACCGGTGGGGATTTCTTTTCTCGCTGATTTTTCGTCTACCCAAAGGCTTTGATATAGGTGCCTCCGACTTCAACAAGTCAATCACATAGACCACCAGTGATATCGATCACCTTGCAGAGGCTTTAAATGAAGCCATATCAACTAGATATGATCTAGTGCCTCAAGAACTGGCTACAGAGTGACGTGTTTGGCTGCTAATGAACATATTCTACCCGCTGAAATAGGGCAAATAGGCTAGCTTCTGTTTAAATCAATACCTACCTAATAATTGTATGATAGTTTTGCTAACTTTCTAAGGAATTATAAATGAAATCAAACATTGATAGCTCTAAACATGCTTGATCGGTTATACCGAAGTGCTCAATTTAAATTAATCGACCGAGTTGTTGTGCTGTCCACCGGGCGGTTTGATGAATCTATAATTGTACGACAACCGGTGCCACCAAAGCCTCTCTATTCCTCCATTATACCTGCTGGATAATATCTAATCAAACTCAATTTCCCCTATGTGGCGTTGCTGAGCCTATTCCGTATGTGTAAATATTGTATTTTTCTGGTATGAAGTTAGTCATCCTGCTGTGGCATGACCTTGCCTAGCTACCTACAATGCCCAAATCTCCGGCAAGCTCTCAATCGACTTATTTTTTAATAAAATGCAACGCTCTCCGCCATGAATTCCCACTCCATCTGGACCACCGTTCATCTTGTTACTGTTTGAGATGGGCGTAGGAGCTAATTTTCATTCTGTGGTGACTACCGCCGGAAATGGCAACTTGAGGCAGCCACATACCGGTTGCGAAAATATTCCACGAAGGCCACTCCGAGCCTTCCAAGCCCAGCTGAAAGCTGTCTCAGCAATGGCCTAGACCTCGCAATTCGGCCGGGATCTCCGGTTGATATTCACAAGCAGCGTTAGGAAGACATCTTCTCCGAAAACGTTATTGCAAGGAACGAATGGAAACGCTTATTAGGTAGGTATGCTAACATCAACGCTAATGCCTAATGCAGAGAGTCATAAACCGTAATCACAAAAGAAAAGTACCATTTTCTTCGGTTAAGCCTGATCCATCATCAGCTCCCTAAGATACACGCAGCTTTTGCTCGAGAAAGTCCCTCTCATCAGTCATCCGCAAGTAGCTGGAATCAACCGGAGTAGGTCGAGATGGTGCTGGCCAAGAGATTCTTGATGTTGTCCAAGACGGTCTTGGCGTCAGCCTGGGAGCCCGAGTCGATGTACTTGAGAAGACCAGTGCTGAAGCCGTCGTATTCGCTGCTGAGAACATTGAGGTATGGCAGGACGGCGAATTTCGAGGCCAGAGTGTTGAGAAGGCCTCCCGATTTGGCCTGTCCAAGATAATCAAGAGCCGTTTTGGCGTGGGGGTATATATCGTCCTTGAGCTTGTTGATAATGGTCGAAGAATCTGAGGCGGAGAATACAGCATCAAGCTCCTGTACGTCCAACATGGCCTGACGGTTGGCGGACTGGATCGAGATGGTGTGGGAGATGACAGAGGAGACGTCGGAGATTGCTTTGATGATGCCACCGGAGGAGCTTTGAAGAACGTCGGTGAGATTTGTGATGGCCTTGTCCAGATTGGTCAAGTCTGCACTGATGGTGTCGATGGTTGGAGTGATTTGGGGCATAGAGCTCCATCCATCGGGTTTGAAGTCCGTCAGTATCCGAGGAATGACGGCCGCTGAAGCTGTGGAGAGCATAGCAAAAGAGGTAATGACGTTGAACAAATGCATCTTGTCTGATAAGTAGATACAAGAGATGGCAGGGTGTTGTTGGTATCTGGAGAAACGGTTTTGGGAAGATCCGAAGCTGAGCGTTGGAGATCTGTCTAACCGGCTGTTGACTGGAATTGATCGAATGTGTGATTCTCTCTCTCTGCAAAGAAGGGACAGAAGGACCGTATTTATCATCGTATGCAGGCGCCGATCAACCCCAAGCCGGCCAGCTGTTCGTCCCGACGACCCCTAATCGTCCGCGGACCTCGAGCAACAAGCCTTTCCGAGACATCGCTTGCCCTCTGCGGTGTCTCACTCAATCACATCTAGCTAATCCAGACTCCTGCCAATCCGCGAGGGTCCGACATGAGCCACAGGGCTAGAACGGCCATCAGCCTACGTTGGACGTAAGGTTAATTGCTCGCCCTTACGGGCGCTACGCAAGAGGCGGGCTTGATCCGCAGTCGACAGCCCCGAATCCGGGAGCTACGGTTTGGCTGCATCCGGCCGGTAGTCAAAGGCGGTGCTTATTATGCGGGGGGTGGAGTGACAGGCGCTAGGACTGATTCGCAAGAGCAGCTGATTACGAAGAAATGGTCTAGAGCTCTTCGAGGAAAGGGAATCGTTGATCGGAGGGTTAAGATGATGAAGACTTGTTGCATCGGGCTAAGTGGACGTTGAATTGCGTTGGGGAAGGATTGTCTGTTTGCGGTCCGAACTGTTGTGACTTGACCACTCGGGTGTCACGACTCCGATTGTTGCGTAAAATAGGGTCTCTGGATGGTTTAAGCGATGGAAGGTCTATAGCTTTTGCGTCATTTCCAGTCAAGCGATTTGCCCACATCTTGAATCATGATCGGGCCGCGAGTGATCCAGAGCGCGGGCCGAATGACTGGGCGAGAAGGGTTCAGGAATCTCCTTAGGCCCCGAGACATGGACTTTTTGGCTCCCGCTAGGGGCAGCTAGTTAGCAGAGGGCCTTAGACTCCACAGTATATCTGCTAAAGATACTTATAGTGTGAGAAATAGCTATAGAGGCGTCTAATTAAAGTATTATATTAAGTTATAGATCTTTCTTATCTTAGCCTAACCTTACTTATACCCCTTATAAGTATATTAAGTATCCTAATAACACCTATATAGTACTATACTATACTTTTAATACTTATAACTTATTTAACTATCCTTAAATAAGGTATTTAAGCTTATCTTACTAAGCATTTTATACTTATATACTATAGAGTATTAGATATACTACCTCCTCCCTATTAATAATATAAGGCTGTAATTTAGCTAGTTAGAAGTTTATTTTATTATAAATATAGATTTATAAGCTATAATAGCTACCTCTCTATATATAGTAATAATCTCTTTAAAGAGGTATTATTAAAAACTAAATTATATCTAAGTGAACTTTTTACTACTATTATTATATATATAGGTATTATACTAAGCTTTATAAAAAGAGAGGTATATATTAATTATACTAATAGATAAGTTAAAGTTAAAATTTAGAGCTTAGTAGCTACTATAATATATATAACGTTTATAGTAGTTATTAGCTTTATATTAGTTACTAATATTAATAGTATTTATATATTAGTTATATATATAGTAGAACTAAAGGAAAGGTAGTATCTTTATATATATAATAGTAATCTTACCTATAATAGTATTATAGGATTTAAAAAAAGCTTATAATATAGTAGTATAGGTTATATTATTATAAGGTTTTTTTTAGAGCTTTAGGTAGGTATACTTAAAGCTAGTAAAACTTATAGTTACTATTAAAATAGGGGATTTATCTTTAAATAGAAACTAGTAGACTATATTATTACTAGTGTTCTTATAGTAGATAGTACTTTATAGTATCTTTTTAGTTTTATTATTATAGCTTCTAAGCTTATTAAAGGTAGGGCTAACCTTATTATATTAAGTGTTATATAGGATATTTATAGTAATAATATTATAGCGCTAAAGGTATTAGAGAAGGTTAATAGATATAAATAAGTTATTAATAAAGAGGTGGTATTACTATTAATAGTTAAGTAGTATTAGTAGTAAAAGGATTAAGTAGGTAATAACTACTCTTATAGGGGCTAACTTTTTAGTCTTTATTAGTAAATATATAAGTAAGGGGATTACTAAGCTTTTATTTATATACTAAGCTTAGCGAAAAAAGTATTTAGCCTCCCTAATTACTTATATTTTAAAGCTAATAAGTATAAGCTTACTCTATATATATTAAATATTCAAGTAGTAGCTTTAATAATAGATTATACTCTTATTAATAGTAATATAACTACTAGGTATTTATATTTATATTAATACTACTTATAGCTAGTTACTTTAGTAGGTAACTTTTTTATATATTAATAGGTATATATTATAGAGGCTTTTAATATAGAGGTTATAAGTTAAGAAGTAGTAATATAGCTATTAAAAATACTTACATAAGAGCTATTAATTAATAGAGTAGTTAGGGTGAAGTATACTTTTAATTTAGTAGTTACTAAAAGTATACTCTTAATAGATAGTTATATAGATAAGTATACCTAAAAAGATATATATCTCTACTATACTTATACACTAAGGCTAATAAGATATTTAGGCTGGGTTTTTAATAGCTTTAGTAGGATTATACTTATAGTAATATATCTCTAACTTTTAGTTAGTCTAATCTACTTATTACTTAACTATCTAAGAAGGTATAAATTTTTATTATATCTATAGTAATAAGAGGCTAAGTAGTAGGTTAATTTTATAGTTAAAGTTATTAACATATAACATCTTATATAATAATAATAATACTTATAATAATACTTACTTACTTAAATATTCTATATAAAATAAACTAATAGACTTTAAGGTATAAAACCTTATATAAAAATGCTCTATTTATTATACCTTATAACTATAATATTAATTATATAATACATATAGTTATATAAGCACTTTATATAATTAGTAGTTTAGCAGGTTACATTTTAGGTTATCTTTCCCCTCACTTTTCCCTACTCTAAAGAATAACTAGCTAACTATATTAATAGGAATTATCACAATATATCTCTTCCTTTATTTATTATCTATATAATTAAATACCTATAAATACTTAAGATTATTACTTTTTATTATAACTTAACCCTATCTATAACCTTATACTATATAAATATATATATTATACCTCTAAATATATTTATACCTATATTAATAAGTTATAAGCTTAGCTTAGAGATAACTTCTATTCCTTTTACCTCTTTACTTCTCCCCTACTCTCCTATAAAGCCCTACCTCTATTTAAAGGTTATATATACTAAAAATTAATCCTTTAAACGCTTTTCTATCTATACTACTTTTATAAAAGCTAATATATTAGCTAGACTAATAGTTTAGTTCTATAAAATATACTTTTTATAAATCTATATATTTAATCTTATATAAATTAATTATACTTCTATTAATTCTTCTTTAAATAGATAGTCTCTTATTACTACTTTATTTAATCTATATCCCTTAGATTATCTTTTTAAACTATTCTTTAGTTTATTTTTAATTTAGTTTAAACCTATATTTATAATATAATAAACTTCCTCTTAACTAATTTACTATATAGGATATATATCTCTTTAGTTAGATAGAAGTTTAGCTAAAAAAGATATTAATTAAAGAGAAAGAAAAAACTACTTTTTTTTTTAAATTAAACTTTAATCCTCTAGGTTTTTAATTTTTATAATATTACTCTAAGAACTACTATACTATATATATAATAGCTCTTAGGTTATATAACTTTACTATTATTTATCCTATATAAAGCTTATAACTATATATTATAACCTATTAAAGTAATAATAACTAATCTTAAGATCTAATTCCTAAAGCTTATAAGCTTTAAGAACTATAAAGTATAAGCTATATATATTAAAGCTCTATTATATAGTAAAGATATTACTATAGACTTTATTAAGTTTATTTCTTCTACTAATAAAGATAAAAACTATAAAACTTTAAGTTATATATAGTTATTCTATAATAATAAGCCTCTTAAAGTTATAAAAAATAATTCTAACGCTTATATAGCTTAAAAGTATTTAAAAACCCTATATAAGCTTATAAGTTTTATAAATAAGTTTTTAACCTATAAAGAGTTCTTTAATACTTCCTTAGATAATTTTAAATCTATAGAAAACTATATAAATAAAATAAAAAAACTTATAGATAACTTATTTTATAATTAGCTTAAACTACTTAATTAAGTAGTTATAACTTATATACTTAATAGTCTAAATAAGACTTATAAAGCTTTTATAACCTTTATAACTTAGTTTCTTAAAACTAACTTTACTACTTATAACTTAAACTCTTTATATACTAATCTTATAGATAAGTATAAGAGAAAAAGAAGTAAAGAAGTAGTTAATAATATTACTACTAAAAGTAATAAATATAATAAAAAATAAAATAAAAACTAAGAAAATAATAAAAATAAAAATAAAAATAAAATAAATAAAAAACCTTAGAAAAAACAGAAAAGTTTATATTATAAAAATTATAAGAAAATAAACTATATTAAAGAAAATTATGCTTTTCTATATTCTAAAAAAGTACTTAGTTAGTAGAAAAAACCCTCTACTAATACTAATAGTACTAAGGATAAAGAAAAAGAAGTAGTTAATATAACTACTTTAGATAATATTACCCCTTATATATCTCTTAATAATCCTAAAAATCCTATAGATTTAATAGATTTATCTTCTAATAAAGAAGAAGGAGATATTCTATTTAAAAATATATATTATTTAACTCCTAATAATATAAATAAAAATACTAATAATCCTTCTTTAAGTTATTTAATTAACTAATCTATTATTAAGGAAAAAGGAAAAGCAAGGAGTTATACTAATAAGAATAAAAAAACAGTTGATTTTTATATTAATACTATAGCTACTATTTATATAGTTAATAATTATAACCTTATAAAAAATCCTATAAAAATAAATAAAATAATGCTTTTCAGAAGAAAGGTTATATTTAACTACCTATATAACCCTCAATCTACTACCCTTAGACCTCATCCTAATTAGGTGAAAATAATTAGCTATAAAAAAACCTCTAAATATATTAGCTAGGACTCCTATAAAATAAGGGAAAAAACCTTTAAATATATTAGCTAGAACCCTTATAAAGTAGGGGGAAAAGCCTTTAAATCTATTAATCCCCTCTACTATAAGTAACTTATATATATAATAGGTCCTCAGGATAAGCCTACTAATTAGTATATACTATATATATTACTACTACTACTAATAAGAGGTATAAAATAGAAGTTAGCTAGAGGCTTAAGCTTAACCTTAAGCCTAAGCTAAAGCTTAAAAAGAAAACTACCTACCCTATTATATAAGTAATTAAGCTACTTTATATAAGAAGCTAACCTTCTAATTCTAATTTAGAGATTATTAATAATATATAAGGATTAATAAAAGGTTTAAAATAAAGTAGAGTCCTTTCTTTTTCTTTCTTTTCCTTATACCTTAAAAGGTTTCTTCTTATATAATATTATAAAGAGAGGAAAGCTTAGTGAAAATTATTATTATATCTCTATTTCTAACCTCTACTTTAAAGTTATAATACCCTACCTATAAATATACTAGCTTAATATAGTAAGTAGCTTAGCACTTACTACTTATTTACTAAAGTATAAATAAAAAAGAAATAAAAAAAAGATATATAAAATTAAAAATTACTATAAACTAATATACTAAAACTACCTATAAGAAATTATAAAACCTCCCCCCCCCCCTTCTATTATAGCCTTTTCTAGCCTTAAAAAAAAGTAGTAAAATAGTTAATACCTATATTTAATAAAACTATATCTACTACCTTACCCCTCTAGCTCTTATAGCTTTAATATTATACTTATATTATAATCTTATTCTCTAGCTTTATAAGGTTATTAATAACCTATATTAGTAGCTTTATAGAGAAAAAGAGAAACTTCTCTATAGCTATATCTTTATTAATAACCTTAGCTTATTAATTACTTATTAGAACCTTATCTTATATAATCTTTATAATAGTAATTACTAAATTATCTAAAATATTAACTCTAGCTATATAAAGAGCTAAGAGATATATTATAGCTATACTTAAGCTATTTATATAGCTCTTAGCTATATTTTAAGTAGTAATATAATTAATAGGGGGGATATCTTTAAAATATTTAGCTATAAACTTATTAAGTACTTTATTAGCCTCTTCTAAAGCCTTATTAAGATAGTTAGTATAATAATAACCTAAATAGACCTTACCCTTATAGCTATACTAATAAAACTTATAGAGGACCTAGCTATAAATAATACTATATTTAAGCTTCTTATAATAGCTACTTAAGCTATTAAGAACTATAGTAATACTAATATCCTATAAGAAAGCTCTAAAGACCTCCTTATATCTATTCTTAAAAAAGCTATTATAGCTCTAATCTAAGAATATATCCCTCTAAAACTTCTTACTTATCTTTATACCTCTAGCTATTATAATAGATAGTCTTATAATATAGCTATTATTATAAACCTTATTAAATACTAATATAAAGGCTTAGATAGTATTTTAACTAATATAGAAGACTACCTTATAACCTAATATAAAAGGTTTTATTAAGAGTATTTTATTTATAATAATATAGTAGATATTATTATTAATAGGCCTATTCTTAAAGATATCTTAAGTTATTAACTTAGTATTATAATAAAAAGTAAGGTTAATATATATAAAGTTAATAGAATTATTAAGCTTCTACTAAGTAGCTATAATAATAAGCTAAAGGTTATTATTAAGCTTAAAATAAAAAGCTATTATAATAGTTATATTTTAAGAGGTTTTAGCTACTTATTAGTATTATTTAAATAGGAAAGAGCGCTAAAGATCTATAGGGGGCTATACTTACTATTAAGGATCTAAAAGAGGGGATATTACTACTAACTTAAGAGGGCTATTAGTAATAGCTAAAAATATAAAATTATTATTACTACTAATATTATAAGAAGTAGCCTTAATTAGCTAAGTTAAAAAGTAATAAAAGTTATTAATACTAGCTTAAAAAGGTTATTAGTAAAGATATAAAGATATAAAGATATAAAGCTATTAATTATAATAGTATAAAAAGGAAGTTTTATAAACTAAGTTAGAAAGTGAGAAAGGTATCTTTTTATACTTTAGATCTTAGAAGCTATAGTATAGAAGGTGCTATTATTAATAGTTATAATACCTTTAATATTATAATATTACTATTATAAGAAGAGTAGTAATATTTATAGTAGCGTTTTAACTATAGGTTTAAAAAGAAATAAACGCCTTTTATAGTAGAGGTTTTAAACTAATATAGTAGGAGAAAGTATATATAAAGAGGTAGGAGTAATAAAATATAATAGATATTACTATACTAATAAATAGCTTATTATAATATATAGATAGTATAAGTAGTCTTTAGTAGTAATAATATTAATATATAAAGTAAATCTTTAGCTTAATTTAAGTTTAAAGTAAAGCTAAGTGAAATAGAAGTACTAAAGCTAACTTAATAAAAAAGGTATGCTCTAGTAGCTAGAATTAATAATATATAGTTAATATAGTAATACTATTAAATAGCTTATAATAATATCTATTAGGGGCTAAAGGTGAAGCTAAGAGTAAGATATAAATAATACTTATACTTCTTCTATTAAGCTCCCCTATTAGCCTATATATAATACCTTTTTAGTTTAAGCTAGGTACTTAGATATTTATACTATTTTATAACTTCTTACCTTTACGCTCTAAAATAATAAACTACTTTAGGTTTAGTTTATAAAAGTATCTTTTATAAAAGGTTACTTAGTATTCTAAATAGATAATTAATATTAAAAAATTAAAGGGGTTATAAAGAAAGAATAATTATATTTAGAGCTTATTTTAAATCTAATTAACTTATTATTACTTAATATAAATAATTAATTAAAATTCTAAATACTTATTTACTAAATCTAACTATTAATAGCTTTAGCTATAACCCTATCCTATTTTATATATAATATTATTAATTCCCTCTAATAGTAGCTTAATAGTTAATTCTTATATCTTATAAAACTATATATCCCTTATTATCCTTTTAGCTAGATACCTTAATATCTTACTTATCTTATAATCTTATTCTCTAGCTTTATATAGTTACTAATAGCTTAGATAAGTAGCCTTATTAAGAAGAAAATAAGCTTATAGTTTAAGTTATCTCTAGCTTTATACTTTATAAACTAATAGCTTATTAAAACCTTATCTTATACTATCTTTTAGATTCTTATCTTATTATTATTAGATAAGTTAACCTTACTAATATAAACTACTAAGAGATATATTATCACTATAGTAATATTATTAATATAGCTTCTAGTTATATCTTAAATAGTTAGCTCTATAGTAGCTTAAGTAAGCTTAAAATACTTAGCTAAAAGTAAGCTAATATTCTTATTAATAATACTTAAGTAATCCTCTAAGAATATAATATAAAAATCACTTAAGTAAGCCCCCTCTTTATTATACTTAGTCTTAAAGAGGACTTAAATATTAGTTTTATTATACTTTAACTCCTTATAAAAGCTATTACTACTATTAGGGATAATAATAACTTTAACTTACTATAAGAAAGTTTTAAAAACCTCTTTATATCTATTCTTAAAGAATTATATCTAGCTATTATAGTAGAATACTTTTTATATTTAGTTTTAGCTAATCTTAATTCCTCTAGCTATAATAATAAACTACTTTATTATATTATTATTTTAGTAAAGCTTCTTAAAGGCTAAAATAAAAGCTAGTTAAGTATTTATAATAGTATAAAAAGTAATATAATAGCTTAATATAAATACTTTTATCTTTAAAATTATTTCTTAGTAGAGGATATAAATCTTATTATCTATTAGCTTATTCTTAAAAATATCTTAAGATATAAACTTAATAGTATAATAAGAGGTAAGGTTTTTAGAGATAAACGCTAAGGTTTTATTAACTATATACTAAGGGGAAAGTATTATAGTAGTTATCTTTTAAGGGGTTTTAGCTACTTATTAGTATTATTTAAATAGGAAAGAGCGCTAAAGATCTATAAGAAGTTATACTTATTATTAAGGATCTAAAAGAGGGGATATTACTATTAGCTTAAAAGAGCTATTAATAATAGCTAAAAGTATAAAATTATTATTACTAATAATATAAAAAGAAGCTTTAATTAGTTAAGTTAGAAAGTAATAAATATTACTAATATTCACTTAAGAGGGTTATTTATAATTAATAAAAATATAAAGATATAAAGCTATTAATAGTAGTAGTATAAAAAAGAAGGTTTATTAGCTAAGTTAAAAAGTAAAGATAGTTTATTTATTATGCTATCCTAACTTAAAGAGAGAGGAATAGTAATAAGCAGAAAGAAAGTACTAGCTAAGCTTATTATAAAAGCTTTAATAGTTTATAGTTATAAATAAAGATATAAGTATAATTATTATTATAATAAGTTTTTAATTTAAGTATAAATAATAAGTAAGGCTTTTAATAGTAGAAATCTTAATAAAAACTAATAGAGTAATCTAAAAGTATAAAAAGTATATACTAATAGGTAAGAGTAGTAAGCTAAACTAAATATAATATTATTAGTAAATAGCTTATAATAAGAGAGATAATTATATAATATAATTAGTTAAAAATATTAATAATTTATTATACTTACCTCTTTATATAAAGATATATAATATTATAAAGCTATACTTAATAAAGGAAATAAACACTATTAAAGGAAATAGCTATTATTTAAGGAAATAACTACTATTTAGAGGAAATAATTACTATTCCTACTATTTAGAGTTAAAACTAATTCACTAAGTGTTTTTAAGTAGATCTCTTATATTTATAAATAAACACCTTTTCTCTATCCTATATCTATTTATTTCCCCCTATTTTATTACTTTATATTATATCTAAAGCTTCTTTACTATAAAAATAACCTCTATTATAACTTCTTAAAATACTTTATCTTTTATACTATTTAGAAATATCTATAGAGTTATAGATAACTATATCCTAGCCCTCCTTATTGCTATAATAAATCTATTTATAAAGTAATATACTATAAGAAGCCCTAATAAGGAGTATCTTATCCTTATTTATATAATATATACCTTACTTACTAAACTTAGTCTATTATTTAATATAGATACTAGAGAGAAATCTATAATCTTAAGCAGCTTTAAAGATATTTTATAGCTTATAACTAAAGAACTCTACCTCTAGCTATTAGTCCTAATTATTCTTATAATATAGTTCTTTAAGCTTATAATAGATATAGAAGGTTTATAATAATAAAAATTAAAGTTTAATAAAGTTACTTTCTATATCTATAATATTAAAGATATAAGACTTAAGATAGAATTATTTATAGTTAAGCTTTTATATATAGATATATATTACTTTAAATTTATCTCTCTAAAGGAAGATATCTATAAATAAGTGTAAAAAAATAGTTTAACTAAAAAAGAAGCTTTAAAAAGTAAAATAAATTCTAACTATTTATAATCTATCCCTTAATTTAATATAGCTAATAAAAAAAGTATAAAGATATAGAAAAGTTATTTTTATTACTTATAAGAAAATATAAGAAACTACTTCTTAGTGTTATATAGTTTATAAGCTATATATAAATAATAATAATAGTTTTACTTTTCTATACTAAATAGTAGAGAGAATAGAAATAAAGTAAGGAATAAAACTTAATTTAATAGAGTTAAATTAAGATAAATAAAACTATTTAAATTAAAAGCTTTACTATATAGTTTAAGTAGTAAAGAATATTATATTACTTATAGCATCTTATTTATATAATCTATTAGAGTTTAAAATAGATCTTTATACTTAAGTAGCTTACTTAAAGCTAAAGCTTATTAACTATTAGTATAATAAAATAGGAAGGTATAAAAACTAAAGAAACTAACTATATAAAAGGAAAAATAATATAGCTTACTATTATTTTCTAATATCTATTCTATATAATATAACTAGCTAGACTAATACTATCCCTCCCCTATTATTCCTATAATATTTTATTAGTATAAGTTAATATTATTATATTAGTTTATAAAATTAAGCTATATTAATAAAAATATCTCTTAAGATATTTATACCTACCTATTTAATTAGTAATAAAGAAAGATAATCTATTTTATATAATATAGCTAGCTAAACTAATACCTTTACCTATAAAGAGTATAGCTTTAACTTTAATATATTCTCACACTTTAGAAAAAGATATTATTAAGGTAAATATAGAAGTCTAAAAGATTAAGATTATTTAGTATTTATTTAGTTATAAGATAGTTATTTAAGCTTATATCTTCCTTAGTAATAATAAAGATCTATTTTACTTTTTATAATTTATATTAGAGTAATAAATCTTTTAACTAAAGGTTTTTAGTTTCTTAGACTTATTAGTTTATTATAATAGCTAAAAAACTAAATTTATTAATCTAATCTTTTATACTTCACACCTATATAATCTACTACCTTAGAACACTTAAACTCTTAGATAATATATAGATTATTACTACCTCTTTTTAAAATATTTAGTATATTAATAAGCTTAAAGAGCTTATAATAATTAGCTTTAAAGTTATTAGTAATAAAGAATATAAAATAAATACTTTTAGCTTACTCTATTAAGATAGAAGTTTTACTCTATTAGAAGTATACTTTTAAGCTAATTACTACCTATTTACTAACTATAAAGATAATAAGATACTATATATCCCTAATATTAGAAATAGTAAAAATAGCTTTAAAGTTAGTTTTATAATAGTTTTTTTTAGCCTTAATTAAAAAGATATATTTATAAACTAATCTAGATATAACTTAAGTTATTAGCTCTAAATTATTAAGCTTAATATTAAATTAGTTTTACTTCTTAAAGTTAGTATTATAAAAACCTATAATAATTTCTTATATTATAGATCTAATAGTTCCTTTATATATAGAGAAGGTTTTAATTATCTACTAATCTTAATACTTATTCTTAGTGAGGAGCTTTAAATCTAGCTCCTTTTAAGGCTTATTAGTAATAGTTACTATAATATTACTATTAATAGATTAATTAGACTTTATATTAAAGCTATTAATATCTTAAAAAGATATATTAACTAAAAGCCTTAATAAAATATAATATTAATAAATACTTAAAATATAAAGAAAGTAAAAATATCTATACTTATAAGGGTTTTTATATATTCTTAATTTATAAGAGTATAAAATAGTTTAAGTTATAATACTCTAAATTAAGCTATATATATCTTCTCTTTAATATATAAATAAAAGAGATAGAAAGAAATCTAAGAGGGATAAATAGTAATTTAAATAGTTAGCTAAGTACTAATTATATTAGTAAAGTTTATAAAGTAATATAAGGTGAATATTTACTTTATAAGTAAATATTAAAAGGAATAATACTATATTAAGTAAGTAAGTAGGTAAGATATAGTAAAGATTAAGTCTTATAGCTTAAGTTTAGATAGAATAAAAGTAGAAATACTAATCTTCTTAATAAGTAAGTAAATAAGTAGGATATAATAAATATTAGCACCTCTAGCTTAATTTAAAATAGATTATTTTTATATTTAGTATAAAAAGTTATTTTTAGATATTACTAATATTTTTATTTTAGTTTATAAGCTTTATAGTAAGGTATTTAGTTTTATAATAAGATTTAATTTATAATAATATATATATTTATACTTTTATATTAAAACTATTTAGAATAAGTTAGCTATAAAAGGGGGAAGTAATAAAGAGCTAGTTAAGTAATATATAGAGAGTAATAAGTTATATATAATAGAAGGGAAGGTAGGTTTTAGAAATTTATCTTTTAACTACTAAAAAGTAAGTATTTATAAGTAAAATACTTAGATTTTTAAGGTTTAGCTAAATATTATAGTAAACTAATACTCTAAACTATAATTAATTAATTAATATTCCTAAAAACTAAATAGGAATAATAACTCTTAACTTTTTTAGTCTTATAAAAGATATATCTATCTATATATATATTTAAGCCCCCCTCTTCTTTAAGCTATATAAGCTATTATACTTTAGCTTTTTAGAGAAGCTTAACCTATTGCTCTTATTATATTTATTCTAATTATCTACCTTAATAGCCTTAATTAGCATAATATTTTATATTTTATCTATTATAAAAAAATTATTTATATTTATTTTAATAAGAGGAGGGTTTTAAAAAGAGCTTATAACTAAGTTTAGTTTAGTTAAGTAAGAAGCTTAAGAGGAGCCTATATATATAAATATTAGTCTTAATAATATATATTAAAAGTAGGTATAAGAGAGAGAAGCTTACTTAGTTTAGTTAGTATAAATAGAATAAACCTATTAGTAGATATTTAAGCTTTAAAGTTAAATATAATTACCTCCTTAGTTAAAGATATAGAGAAGCTTTAGTTAATAGTAATAAAAGCTACCTATCTTATATTACTTACTACTTAGCTTAAGTTAGTAATCTTAATAAGGGGAATAAACTTAAAGAGGTTATATAGTATATTAGGTTAAAAAGTAACTTTTTTATTATAGAAACTATAGAGATTACTAGTAATATAAGCCTTCTATCTATACTATTAGAATAAAGTAGATATTAAAGAGTACTATAAGCACTTCTCTTTTTATTACTTCTTATATTTAATATAGAAATAATATATATAGTTATTATACTAACTAAAGCTTAAAGCTACTATAGCCTCTATACTATTAAACTTAGTATATACTTAGAAAATAATAGATAAGTTCTATATTATATTATCTAAGCTAATATTTAAGTTATTAGTAAGAAGGAATTATAAAGTATTAATAAAACTAAAAAAGTAGATAAAAAATAGTATATCTAAGAATAGAGAAAATATATTTAATATCTATCTTAGAGTAATCTTATAGTTAATTACTTATTAGTAAAATTTACTTATAAGTTCTATTTAGAGAGAGAGAGTACTTATAATATAAAGCTATTATCTAAAATAAACACTATACGCTTATATATAACTATTAACCTATTATTTACTATATAAGGGATATAGCTAAAATAAGGCTTATAGATAATTAAAACCTACTTATTATTAATATACTTAACTAGTAATATATAGCTTCTAAAGTACTAAAAGAGATTAAGTATAAATTTATTACTATAAAGAAAGTTAAAAAGCTTTAAGTAGTTTAAGTTAACTTACTTAAGGGGGTTTATAAAAATCTTAATATAGCTTATCTAATTCTAAAACTTAAAAACCTTATTAGACTAATCTAAAGATTCCTATTTTAGTATTAAACTAATTATATAGAAGGTAACTAAAGAGCATTATCTTAAAAGTATTATTAGCTAGATCTAAAGCTAGAATTTTAAGTAGTTAGTAAAAATAAGAGATAAATCTTAAGATATATTAATTAAGATATAAAGTTAGATAAAAAGCTTAATTAGAAGGAATAAGAGTATAGTTAAGGTCCTAAAGTATTAATTAATAAAGTCTATATTAATAAGAAGCTTAAAAATAATATTTCTTAAGATTAAATATAACTATAAGTTTAAGATATTTTAAGTATTTATAACTCTAGCTAATATAGATAGTAGTCTAAATAGATATATATAATAGATAGGAAGAGAAAAAATAGCTTAATAGTAAATTAAGAGGGGGACTAATAAAGTATCTTAAAACTAAATATTATTAATTTTAAGTATAGAGGTAGAGTATTTAACTAAAAGCTAGTTAGCTAGTTAGGTTACTAAGCTTTAAGCCTCCCTATAAAAGAAGGAGTAGCTAGGTCTAAAATAATATATAAGCTATATATATATAAAGTTCTATTAGTAATAAGGAGGTATAATATTAAGATTAAAAGATTATTATATATATATAGTCTTAAGCTCTTTAGCTTATCCTCTTTTAGCTAGTTATATTATAGTAATAATATATTAAGTCTAAGAATAGCTATTTCTAATAGCTATATAAGGTTAAAATAGCTATAAAGTTAGTTATTAAGCTCTCTTACTTATCTATTTAACTATAGTTATATTAAATTTAAAAAAATAATTATATATTAAGAAGAGGTATACCTTAATAGGAATACTATAGTATAATTAGACTAAAGTAGAATATAATTATAAAATAAATTAAAAAGTAAATATTAAAAAGTATAATTAGTTTATAATTTAATTAGATCTTATATATTACTCCTTAGAAATAGCTATAGTTTATAATAATATTTTCTTCTCTCTATTTATCTCTCTAAAACTAACTATACTACTTAATAAATATAATAAATATATATATTTTTTATAAAGTAAAAAGTAGGAGTATATAAAGAAAACTTAAGTATTTAGTTTAATATATAATATATAAGGTTTATTAAGTTATAGAGGAGTAAGTTAGATTTAATATACTATTAAGCTAAGCTTTAAAGTTATAATATATACTACTTTATTATAAAGTTATATATTCTTCTTTTATTTTAGTTTACTTAATTATTTAAACTTTTTATTATACTACACCTAAAGCGCTAGCTTTAGATAAGAATTTAATATAACACCCTCTTTATATATACCTCTTAGCTCTTTTAAGATTATTCTTCCTATTAGAGATATTTAAATACTATTACTAAAAAGATTACTAATATAATATATTAATAGCCCTCTAAAGTTAGTAGTCTTTATACTAAGAAAGAGCTATTATAGTTTAAGATATAATAGCTTATAGCTAGATATTATATTTAATACTTAAAATATACTAATATAACTTCTAATAATAATACCTCTTTTAAGCTTAATACTCTTAAACCTTAAGAGGGGATAGTATAGCTTAAGTAGAAGTAGTAATTAGCTAGAGAGGATAATAATAGCTTACTAATTACTTATATAGCTATTATCCTAATTACTAAGTCTAGCTCTAATAGTTAATATTAACCTATTATTAATACTAATAATAGTATTTTATATATCTTTATAGATTATAAACTTTTAGTTTATAATTATCTTAAATAAGAAGCTTTAATTACTACTATAAAGCACTTTATTAATATTTTAATTACTACTAAATAATATAAACTAACTTTAGAATAAATAGGATTATATTTAATAAATAATTAATAGCTTTAACTATTATTATACTTAATAGGTTTATAACTTTATAGAGTATATATAATATAAGCTAGTTAAATAAGAGATAGTTATTATAAAAATAAAAGCTTTTTATAAAGAAATAAATAATAATAACTCTCTAAATACTAAATATTATAAAGTCTATTTCTAATAATAATATCCTATTAAACTATTAAATTAGACTTAAATAGAGGTTAAGTTACTTTATAAAGTAATAGAAAGGTAAATCCCTCTTTTAGATAGAGGTTATTTCTTTTATAAAGAGTACTTCCTAAGATATAAAAGCGCTCCTCTTATTATAGTATATAAGAAGTATACTTTATATCTCTAGAAAGCTAATATCCCCCCTATTTATAGAGTGAATAACTTTACTTTTAGCTATACTTATTAGTACTTAGCTAAGTTAAAAAACCTATCCCTATTAAAAGAGTAGCTCTTAAGCTAAAATATTCCTTATAAATAGATTATTAAGTTTAATATTAATATAGAGAAGTAGATAAATATAAAGTATTAAAAATATAAATAAAGCTATATTATAGTCTTTTTAAATAATATTAAAAGCTTAGCTATAAATATATTACTTTACTTATTTATTAAGAAATACTATTAGATCTATATCTACTTTATTAATCCTTAGAAACTAATAGCTTTAAACTTATTATTTATACTTTTTATTAACTTAAAGAAGCTAAAAATTATACTTATTTAGCTTAAAAATAATAACTATTTATATTATAATATTATAATTAGTAAAGAAAACCTTATTAGCTAAAGTAATTCCTATATTAAGATATAAGTTCTAACTACTCTTTTTACTTAAATAGTTTAATATAACTTTTTAGTTAAAAATAAGATCTATATAAGCTATTATATTACTATAGTAGAGAGAGGTAAACTAAATAAGCTTATATAAGATATAGTTAATATCCTTATTAAGCTTAAATAGAGGTATATTAATATAAAAGTACTTAAAATTAAAAGAAATAATATAAAACTTAAAGTAAACTAAAAATAAAACTAAAGATTAAAAGAGATATAAAAATATAAAATTAAAATTAAACTTAAGAAATTAAAGTTAACTAATTTATTAAATATTAACTTTAGTAATAATTACTTACTTTAAGAGTAAGTTTAAATACTTTAAGATATAACTTTAAGCTTTAATTAGAAGTATTAATAAAGATTAAAACCTTAAAATAGTAGTACTAATATATCTCTAAAGATAAATAAGTAGCTATTTATTATTAGCTACTAAGAGGAGAACTTTACTAACTATAGTAACCTAAATTTCTTTCTTAAGATATTCCTATACTTATTTCCCTAAAGCTAAAAAAGCCCTCTTATATTAATATTAAATAACTAAAGCTCTTTAGAGATATCTTATAAGTTAGTACTTAATACCTCCTAATAGCTTCCTAACTTTTATTTCTAAGCTTAAGCTTTATATCTCCTAAGATAATATAGTAAGAGATATTTAATACTTTATATTATATTACTATTACTTTTAGAATAAAATAGCTAATTTATACTAAAATAAGTATAAACTTTACTATATATCTAACTTTCCTCTTTATAATTTTTAATATATTAATCTATTTTAAAAACTAAAGGATAAGCTACTTTTATATAGAGAAAGTATTATTTAAAAAAGTTAAAGAGATTATATAAACTCTTATATTAAACTAAATAGTTTATATTAAAGAGGAATATTAAGAAACTAAAAGAATAATAAATAATAAGATTTCTTTTTTTATAAAGAAGTTAAATATTTTTAGCTATTAGAAATATATATTAAATAAAAAATACTTACTATTTAAAAAGAAGATTAAATTATTATATCTTAAATATAAAATACTATATATTTAGTTTATTATTAACTTAAATAACTTTACTAATAAAGTTAATATAAAGCTTATTACTTCTTAAGTAGTATAGAAGCTAAACTTAAACCTTTTAATATAAAAGTTCTAAGACTAAGTAGGGAGGATATAATATATAGTTAAAGATCTTATTAGTTTAGTTATTTTCTTTTATTATAAAATAAAGCTCTTCTTTAAGTATTATATACTTTAAAAAGTAAATTCTATTTTTAATAATATCTTATACTACTTTAAGTATATTAAAATAAATAACTATAATACCTTTTACTTTTATAATTTTTTATAGCTAAATATTAATATTAAGCTATTAAACCTATTTAGTAAAATTATTACTTTAAGAAGGGAATAATATACTAAAGAGATCTATAAGTATATTAATTTAGTTTTTTATAAAATAAGTATATTATTTTTAAGAAGTTATAAATAATATATACTAATACTAATATTTACTAATATTATAATACTAAGTATATTTAGTAGTATTATCCTTACTAAAGCGTCTTTTCTTCTATATTATATTTTACTAATAATATAAATAAGTAAAATAAAGTATTTAATAATAAAGTAAACTAAATAGTATATTATTATTAAATATATAGCTATAGTATAATCTATATAAAGTATAGTTATAAAAGTAATAATATAAGAAATAATATAAGCTAGATATTAAAAAAGTATCCTCTATATTACTTTTATACTCTATAAATACTTTAAAAGTAAACTAAGTTTATAGAGGATAATATCCTTTATATTTAGAGAGACTATATATAGATTAATTAATACTATTTAGCTTTAGCTATAAATATATATTATAATATAAATATAGCTTTCTTCTTAATAAGTTTAGCTAGCTTATTTATAGTTTATTATATAATAAACTACTTAATTAAGCTAAACTTACCTTTATAGAAGAGAGTAGTATTAATAAAGATAGTTCTTAAAAAGATATTAGAGTATATAAATAAAAATACTTATTAGCTATAGCTTAATAGGATAGATATAAATAATAAGGCTTATTAGTTTCTTACTAAAATAGTAAATTAGATCTTTATAAGTTATAAGCTATCTATAGTTAAAATATATAGTAAGCTCTTAAACTTTAAGTTTAACTACTATAGTAAGTAGTTATAAGTTTATATTATTATAAATATATTATATTAAGTAGTATTTAAAATTTAGCTAAGCTTTATATAAGATATAAAGCTAGATATTTAATATTAGTAAATAGTAGAGATAATAAGCTTATAAGCTAATAAGCTTACTCTAATAGCTTTATAAGCCTATAGATACTATAGCTAGCTTCTTTAAGACTTATATTTCTATAAATACCTCTATATAGTAAAGATTTACTACTTAAAGAGGTATATAAAATTAAATAAAACTTAATTTATTAACTTTAACTTAGCTCTAAATAATAGCTACTTAGAATAGATATAAGAGGTATTACTAGAGAAAAAGCATTATATATTAGTTATTACTAGCTATTTAGACTATAATACTAATAATATATAAGAAGAGTACTACTAGAGATAATAAATATCCTATTATTATATTTTAATCTATAGTATAATCTTATTAATAGAGTTATACCTTTAGATTAATAATACTACTTCTTATTCTATTTACTCCTTAAAACCTTTTTATTTATAGCTCTTAGGAATTAATATCTCTATAAGTAAAGTTATACCTTAATCTACTAGTATAAGTTAAATTAGTAATTAAGAATATCTACTTTTTTTAGAAAAATATAGAAAATACTAAGAAAAATATATAGTTATAAGTAAGTTAGAGTAAAAATAATAAAAGTATTAAGTTTAAAGAGCTTAAGAACTATTTCTTAATAGGTTAGTAATAAATATTAGTACTAAAAGACTAATAAGAAGCTTTCTATAATATAGTTAAGAATCTATAATTATAAGTAGATATAATATATAAATCTCTAGGTTTTAAGAGCTTTCTTACTTCTCTAACTATAAGAGACTTCTTAGCTCCTAAAGAGGAAGGTATAACTATTACTCTAAGTATTAATTATTCTAAAGATTATAAGCTTATACTTCTAAAAGTATAATTTAATACTATTAAAATATTAATTAAATAGCTCTAAAAGTAAAAAATAAATATTATAGAAGGAAATAAGCCTAATAATATAAATAACCCTTATCTAATAATAATAAATATTAGCCTTAGTAATAGTTATAAAAGTAATAATAAAATATTAAGCTTAATACTAATAATTAAGTAAAATACTATATAAACTTAGCTTAATATAGAGCTATCTACCTCTTTCTTAACTACTATAGAAGTAATTAGGTAAGCCTATATATTAAACTAAAAATAAAACCTTACCTTATAACTTATCTATAAAGTAGTTAATTAGTATAAAAGTTCTAAAGCTAAATAGCACTTTTAGTATATTAGTAATAGTAATAATATAGAGAAGTTATAACTAATTAATACCTTAAAAGAAGTATTTATTATAAAAAGAGCATAAAGTTAGCTTATTATTATAGTATTAATAGGTATAGCTATAATAAAGATTAGTAGTAATATAATTTATTTAGTAGTAAGCTTTTAATTTAGTAAAAATAAGTTATTAAACCCCTCTAATATAAATATTAATCTAAAAGATATAAACTATTAAATAAGGAGAGATATCCTTATAATTAATAAGGTTAGTATACTTAGCCTTAATATATTTAATAAGATTAATAAGAAACTTTAAAAACTAAGAGGAATTAAAATAGTATTTAGAGGTATACCTATAGTTATATTCTTAAGAGACTTTATATAGTTTCCTCTAATTTAATAGAGAGGTCTTATAAGTAATAAAAGAATACTAAATACTATAAAAAAAAGTTATTTACTAAAGTACTAATTAGAAGAAGAAAATAGCTAAAAGCTATAGAGTATATTTAAATATATTATAATCTTAGATAAGTAGAAATAGGTATAGAAAAATAACTACTTAATAAGATTCTTAGAGCACCTCTATAATAAGATATAGATAAAAGAAGATATTAAGAATCTTATATCCTAATATAAGCTAAAGCTTAAACTTAACTTCTCTAGTAGTATATATATTATTATTCTACTAAACTAATATTAATAAAATATCACTCTTTATATAGCTTTAATATATAGTACTAAAATAGGGGAGAAGCTTTTAGTCTACCTCTTATAATATATCTAGAAAACCTAAATACTAAATAGCTTAAAGTAAGCTATAGTTATACTACTTAGTGATAATAATAAGCTAATTATCCTTAATATCTTCCTATTTATCTATAAGATACCTATAATAGTAAATAGAAATAAATATATTAGCTTTAAGGTAGTTAATAAAGTAGAGTTTATTATAGTTAGTATAGTATATAGCTTAAAACTTAAAAAAGTAGTAATAAATAATAAGTTATTTATCTTTTTAAAGCTACTTAAAAGTATTCTACTTTAGTCTAAAGATATAAATAGCTTCTCTTTCTCTATATTACTATTAAATATAATTATAATATCTATAACTTAAGTTACTTTAGAAGAGAAGTATACTATAGTTTTATACCTAAGTCTACTAAAAGGTTATAAGCTTAGCTTTATCTAAATAGGTTTACTATATATGCTTAAGCTAGCTATAATAAACTATAAAACTTAAGGGAGAATATTAAGGAAGATACTTTTTAACCTCTATAATATAAAAATTAACTATAAAACTAACTACCTAAAAAACTATAAGATAATTAGCTTATATATATAAATATCTTATAAAACTATATAGATAGGTTTATACTTAATATAGCTACTAAATATTAAATATTTCTTATTATTATAAATACCTCTAAAGCTATAAAAAGGTATTAATTAGCTATAGTATTTAGTAGAGTTAATAATAAAAATATATAAAGATTAATTATAAAAATAGTATAGCTTCTTATTTATACTTAGAGTAAAGTAATATAAATTAGAATATAATTAAAGTATTTATTATTCTAATTTATTTATAGTTTACTATATAAGATTACTTTATAAAGTTAATATATTATTAGTATTAATATATACCTCACCTATATTTATATCTATACTATTACTACTACTATTATAGCTATTACTTAAATCCTTAGTATTAATAAGTAAAATAATAATTAAGACTTACTACCTATTAAATATCTAATTTAATACTAAAATTACTATAATCTTAGATAGCTCTTATAATAGCTAATATACTTCTTAAGTAAGATTAATAATAACGTTTTATATTAATATAATTTAAAACTAAATATTATTATACTTCTTTTAAAGTGTAAAATTAAGTAATCTTACTAAGAAACTAATATAGATACTAATCCTAATTCTAAATATAAGCTAAAACTATAACTTAAAGTAATAAAAACTAGAGAAGTTATTTTTAAAGCTAAATAAAATAGCTTTTTATTACTTTTTATATATTAAGTATATTTAGATATTTCTTAAGCTATTTAGAAGTATATTTAGTTAATAATTCTATAAAAAATAAAATATATTTAGGATAATATAAAGTAGAAAGAAGAGGTAATTAATTAAGAGGGTAAATAAGAAGCTATATAATATATAGAATAAATATTTTAAACTTTAGTTATTCTATAAGTAATTTATATATATACCTTTTATTATTTATTAGTTTTCCTTAATTTAAATAATAATATATTTTAACTATAAGCTATTTATATATAAGTATTTTATATATCTTAATTTAACCTTAATACTAATTACTTAAATAAGTATAAATAAGATATAGTTAGAGCGTTTTAAATCTAATAGTTTCCCCTTTTTTCTTTAAGATAGCTCTTACTTTAAGGGAGAGTATAATAAAATAACTACTCCTCTATTAACTTATAATAATAATCTAATACTAAAGTAGTAAAAGAGGTTATATCTAGCTATAAATACTTTATTAGTTTATAACGTTTAAAGAGAAATAACTCTTAATTTTAGAACTTACTTTTATATATAAGAGGTATTTATTTTTAAGATATTACTCCTAATAGCTAAATAGCTACTAGCTTTTATATTAATCCCTCTATTATTTATATACTTTAAAGAATATAAATAAAAGAAGTAAAAAAAGAGAATTAGTAATACTATATATAAAATAATAAAGCTATAGATTAAATAGTTAATTATATATATATTTATAATAAGAGGATTACTTAAAGTAGTTCAAATTATTAATAGTAAATAGTTTAATAATTTATATATATAATTAACTTAATAGGAAAATACTTAAACCTTATTACTTTATATATAATTAAGGTACTATATTTTAATAGCTTTATTTAATTATATAATACTATATTTATTTCTAAAACTAAGCTATATACTAAGTAATATTTATATAAAGATACTAAGTAAGAATTATATATAATATATCTAAGTAGGCTGGATTTATAAGGGGGGCCTTAATACCCTTACCTAGGTACACCTCCTACGTTAGCCTTTCTTCTAAAAGGTAGTAGTAGTAGGTAGGAAACGCTACTCCCTAGTAAAATAGGGAGAAGCAAAGACTCTTACTTCTACTTTAAAGGGTGATTTAATAATATACCCTAATAATAATAATATTATACTAAAAGACGTTTATTATATACCTAAACTAGGTATTAATCTACTTAGTTAATCTAAGTTAGATTTATTAGGTATTACTTCTATTATATAGAAACAACCTATTTTATATAATATTAATAAAGATTATATTATTACTATAGGGGTAAAGAAGAATAACTTATATTTCTTCTAATTTCCTATTAACAATAACAATTATTATATATATAATACTATAACTAATAATAATATAAATAATAATAATAATAATAGCCTCTAATTATAGTATAAACGTCTTAGATATATATATTTATAGACTCTTTTAAAAATAAAAGATAATACTACTATAAATATAAATATAAATAATAATAATAATAATTATAAATTACTACTTTATAAAGCTTATTATAAAGGTAAATTTATTACTAAAGCTAGTAAAAAATAGGTTTATAATAAAAATCTAGATTATCTAGATTATATAGCTTTAGACTTATATAGGCTTATAACGCCTACTATATATAATAAATATAACCTTTTTATTATCTTTATAGATAAATATTCCTATTTTATATAGGGAAAATTATTAAAAGATAAAGCTAAAGAAACTATACTTAATGCTTTTTTTAAATTTCAAGCTAAAGTTAATAATAATAATAATAATAAAAGAATAAAAGAAATATCTACTAATAGAGGTAGAGAATTTAATAATAAATATATTAAACCTATATATATAAGTAGTAGGATTATCTATAATATAAAACCCCTTTATATATATAAGCTTAATAGACTTATAGAGCGTATAATATACACTATAGTTAATAAAATAAAAACTATACTATATAATTTAAGTTTACTATACTACTTATAGGGTGAAGCTTTTTATATTACTCTTTATATATATAATAGGACTCTTTATAGCTCTATTAAGTATAAAACGCTTTATAAAACAAAAAATAATATAAAACCTAATATTAATAATATAAAAATATAAAATAGTATATACTACTATAAAAATAAAGATCCTAAAATTAAGAAACTAAATATTAGAGTATATTAAGGTTATATAATTAATTATAGATCTAATAAGTATAAAGTCTAAGATATATAACTAAAGAGAGCTTTATAGTCTTAAAATATTAAAATCTTAGAAAATACTTTTATTTCTTATTATAAAGAGCTTCCTATAAGTATAAATACCTGCTTTAAGGATACTAATAGTAGTATTATGCTTAATAATAATAGATATAATACTACCTAAAATAGTCTACTAAGAGATATTTTTAGTTAATCTATCTCTTATAGTAATAATCTTACTATAAGTAGAGATATTACTATAATAAATAACGCTCTTAAGAATCTAAGTAATAAGACTATTATTAATAGTAATAATAATATAAATAATAATAATAATACTATTAATAATAGCTATAAAAATTATAATATTATTTCACATAATAATAGCTATAATACTAATACTAATATAAGTAGTTTATATAATAATAGTATAAAAACTACTAATATTAATAATAGAGAAATAAATAAATAAAAATCTAAGTTATTAATAGAGATCCCCTCTCTATTAGAAGAAGCTAAAAAAGACTACTAATAGGTTAATAATATAGTTAATAATACTAAAAATATATTATTATTTACTATTTAGGACTACTCTACTCTTAGTATATATAAAATAAATAATAATATTATAACTAATAATAATAAGACTACTAGAACTAGTTCTATAGAAAAAGCTTCTTATATACTATTAGTTATTATATTAGAAGAGCCTTTTAGTATAAAATAAGCCTTAAATTCTCCTTATAAAGATAATTAGATTTAAGCTATATAATTAGAAATAACTTAAATAGAAGATATAAAAACTTAAGAAATTATAAAAAAACTAGATAATATTTATCTATTAAGTAGTAGATAGGTATATACTATAAAATTAAAAAATAAAATAAATAACATTTATAAGTATAAAATAAGATAGGTTACTTAAGGTTTTAATTAATATTTAGGTATTAATTACTTAGAAACCTTTTCTACTACCTATAGACCTAAAAGCTATAAGTTTATAGTTATATTTACTATAAAAAAAGACTAAATTCTTCTATAATATAATATTACTATAACGTTTATTCACGCTAATATAGATATAGATATATATATAATATTACTAACTAGTTTTTTATATAATAAAACTATAAATAAGTTAGAATTTAATTCTAATTATAACTATAAGTCTTATAACAGTAAATATTACTATAAACTTCTTAAAGCTCTATATAGGTTAAAATAGAGCTTTAGATTATAGTATAACTATTTAAAAGCTATATTATTAAAATTAAGATTTATTATTTCACTTTATAATAAAGTAGTATTTATTTTAAATAAAAATAGCTATAAAGCTATAATTTATTACTATATAGATAATATACTATTAGTAGCTAATAATACTACTACTAATAACTATATATATAATAAACTAAGGTAATTTATAAAAATATAACTATTAGGGGAGCCTAATACCTTTTTAAGCTATAAGTTTAATATAAATAGACCTAATAAGTCTTTCTTTATATATTAAACTAAATATATATAAAAAATATTAAATAAATATAATAAAACTAATATAAATCTATCTATAACTCTTATAAGAGATAATATTAAATTATATATAAATAAATATACTACTACTAAAGAAGAAATTCTATAGTTTTAATAGTAGATAAGAGTATTTATATATCTAGCTTTAAAAACTAGATATAATATAGTTCTAATAGTTATAATATTATTAAGATATATAATAAACCTTTCTAAAGAGCATTTTATAGCTTTAGATTATCTATAAGGTTATATAAATAATTATCCTAATAAAGGAATTTATTATAACTATAATAATAATATAATATAGGATTTAATAGGGTATTTAGACTCTAATTAAGCTAAAGACCTAGATAATAGAAAATCTATATTAACTTATATATTTTACTAAGGATTATATAATATAATATCTTATAATACTATAAAACAAAAAATAGTAGCTTTATCTACTTATAAAGCTAAATATATAGCTTTAACTGAAGTAGTAAAAGAAGCTTTATATCTATATAATAATTATAATTTTAATTTAACTAATCTAAGTTTTAATACTATAAATAAACCTAAGATATTTATAGATAATTTAGCAGCTAAAAAACTAGCTAAAAATCCTAAATTTTATAAGAAATCTAAGTATATTAATATAAAATATCATTTTACTAGAGAATCTTTATTAAATAAAGATATAATATTATTTTATATAGATATTAAGTCTAATATTATAGATATATTAACTAAGCTTTTAAGTAAAGTTATATTTAATAATATACTTAATATAATAAATAATAATAATAATAATAATTATAATAATAATAATAATAACTATATTAAAGAAATAACCTACTAGTTTTTCTCTTACCTTTTTACCTATAAGGTTCTTTAATAAGAGTTTTTTAACTAGTTATAAAATATATTATATAATATAAGAATATATTTCTTATTTTTCCTATAAGGTTTTTAAGTTTTTTATACCTATAATATATATATATATTAAGTGAGTAAGCTATATACTATAAATTAGCTATATATACCTTAAGAGGGGATATTAATATATAACATTTTATATAATAATAATAATACTTATAATAATACTTACTTACTTAAATATTCTATATAAAATAAACTAATAGACTTTAAGATATAAAACTTTATATAAAAATGCTCTATTTATTATACCCTATAACTATAATATTAATTATATAATACGTATAGTTACATAAGCACCTTATATAATTAGTAGTTTAGTAGGTTATATTTTAGGTTATCTTTCCCCTCACTTTTCCCTACTTTAGGGAATAACTAGCTAACTATATCAACAGGAATCATCACAATACATCTCTTCCCTTATTTATTATCTATATAATTAAA
The DNA here is from genome assembly GCA_028639655.1 of Colletotrichum sp. SAR 10_66. Lineage (NCBI taxonomy): Eukaryota > Fungi > Ascomycota > Sordariomycetes > Glomerellales > Glomerellaceae > Colletotrichum > Colletotrichum sp. SAR 10_66. Next base: position 24,643 of record JAQIUS010000088.1, on the reverse strand, counting down.
TACCTATAAATACTTAGGATTATCACTTTTTATTATAACTTAACCCCATCTATAACCCTATACTATATAAGCGCATATACTACACCTCTAAATACGCTTATACCTATATTAACAAAAGTATTATATAAGAAGCTTATAGTAAGTAGTAGTAGTAATAAGGTTAAGAGGCTTTTTATTATGCTAAATACTTAGTAGAGGGCTAAGTATATAAAGGTTATACTATACTGCCTTATTATTATATATAATAGCTAGCTAGGGGTTTAGTAGTAGATTTTATTTACTTAGAGGTAGAGGTAGGTAAATATATACTTATAGTAGTATTAGTATGCTAATAGTAATCTCTTTAGTAGTTAACCTCTTAGAGGGTAGTTAATAAGGGTTATTAATAACTCTAAGGCTAATAGGAATATAATACTATATAGAAGTATTAGGATCTTTAAAGTTATTAGTAATATTAAAGTTACTATTATAATTATTAAATAACTTAATATCCTTATTATTATAAATATTATCTATTTTTTAGGGATTTTTTAGGGTTAATTTGATATAGGGTAAGTAGAGGTATTATAGTAATATAGTTAGTAAGTAAGTGAGGGGGCCTAAGTTAAGGAATAAAGTTAACTTATAGTTATTAAAAAAAGTAGGTAAATATTAGCTGGTTTTAGTAGAAGTATAGGTATTTAAAAAGTGTAGGTTTTACTATAAAATCTAAGTATATTAACTAGTAGTATAGCTTAGGTGGTATGTTAATTCTTTTTTGGAATGTATCTGTGGGGCGAGCCAAAAAGTCTATGTCTTGGGGCCTAAGGAGATGTTGCTTTGCGAAGCGGCATTCATGCCACAGATGTCTCACAAATTTTGTCATCACTTTCACCAAATCCTGCTGTTCAGGAGGAAATAATAGTGCAAGTCTTTTGTGGTCGATTCGTTCGCATTCTTGACCCAAAACACAATAAGGGTCCAGCCCACCCAATTCCTTTTTTCACATTACTAGACATCTAACGACCCTTATTGTTTGACTTTGAGAACTGAAAAGCATCGGAAGCTCCCGAGATCTCTGTTGTCTATCTGTACCATCTCTACTGTCTCCGGCGCTGCGGTCTCTTCCGACGTCCCCTGCATCTCCAAATGCGACGAAGGGATTCAGAGCTCTCTGCCCCTTCCCATCCGATTATCTAACATGAAGGCAGCAGACCGCCTTATGGGGGAAGGCATCGAGCTCACTGGATTTGTCACGAACAGACATGATCCGGGAAGGACATGGCAGCGCATGGGTAACCGCTGTAGCTTCATGTATTGTGGTTGACTGCGCTCGAATCCAGGATATTTTCAAAACTCGGGAACATACCCTTCTTGCTAACACCACTATTTCACGCAGAGACGAGGTCCACCATGGGATGTAACTATCTAATCATTATTATACAGACGTCTGATGCCCGGGCGATAGCCCTGCCTTCTGCTTATGAGATTAATAACCCATACATACCAATTGACCCAAAACGGCTCTGGGCGACAGATTTCATTCACGGGAGGTCCGAGACTTTAGCTTATTTCAAGGGCACAGCCGAACCCAGGGGCTTCGTGCAGTCCGCGAAGTGCGAGTTCGGCGTCGTGTGGCGTCCGGCCGTATGTGATCCATGGAGCTGGCCAGGCCCTATGGCAACAAGATAAGATCGAAACCCAACGGTTAGTGAGGTACGATCGAAATCTAAACCCATATTGGGAAGCTTTGTTTTTCAATGCTCAGTACTCCGCATTATTAAATATGTTCCAACTCAACTCCCACATGATACAATATCGGCGGATGCGGTGCAATAATTCCGTGTTTTGATGGCTTCATTCTCACCCCAAAGCATTCATTGGGTCTCTTGCGTCTTAGTTCAGACTTGCAGCGCCCATCCTGCTTAAAATGGAATATTCCATCAAGCGAAACTTTTCGGAATGGATTTGGCATTTGACAACAGCTCATACAATTTGGACTGGCTGAGCGTGCGTCTCTTGTGTCTCTGATAATTTCTCCAACAGGTCGACTATTTCGCTTGCAAAGACATTACCGATGGCTCGTCCGGGAGTGTTGTGGTCCTGGGCAGGAAACCAAAGTGGCCAGAAACACAGCTTAAATGGGTCCGCGAAGCAACACTTGTCATCGATTGACGACAAGAAGTCGTATTCAAGCGCCTCGCAATCCTTGCGCAGGCACGGCGACCGGGGCTCAATCGGTGTGATTGCAATTTTGGGGCGCAGGAAGGCAACCAGATACCAATCAGAAATCGAAACCTCATTGGCTCTTCGGGCACCCATTCTCGGCTCAGCCGGGGATCGCGCCGGTCATGTTCAAGATCCCTGCCACACTCACTCGCTCGAGCCTGATGGTGTCTTTGGTAGTTGCAGCGCAAGAGAAGCATGCATTCAATGGCGATAACTGCAGGTAAAATGTGGACGTCAGCAGTTGTTCAAGAAATTCGTCAATCAGCACTCACGTTCCAGTCTTGGCTGGAAATAAAGATTCACTATTCTAATTTCGGCTGCAGACTCGCTTCTGCGCGTCCATGTTTGTATCCTGTTGGTTGGAGGTGTCTTGACAGCAAACAGCATGGGCAGAAAGGTCACGCTACTAACAGGCCCTGCAACTCTTGGCCCAAACCATCAAATCCCTCCCAGCTCCACCGATACTTGTTGGTCTTCGATCCCCCCCTCTCCTCGGACCATTTCTTTCGACGTTACCCAGCCGCTCACTCTACGCGCCGCACGTCCTTTCCCACCGGAAGCACAAGAAATTCCGCGCTGCAGAACCCGCCCCATTCGTGCCCTCGCGTTTATCAATTTGTTGCTTGGTTTTGAAAGATGTGGCAACCCCGTGAGGCGCCAGCAACCGAGGCTGTGAGTGAGCCGCGGTAATGACAGCGAGAGTCGCTGAGCCTTGTTCTGACAACATTGTCTCAATTACGTAGGACACCATGGAAGCCGACGCTACCATGACTGATGCGGATGTCACGGACGTGGACTCCGTGACCGTGGATGATGACATGGACTTCGATAGCGGTTATTCGAGCTCGTCTAGGCATGACATTCCCTCCGACCTTGCGAACATGCGTCTTGGGGGAAGTGTGGAGTATTTGCTAACAATGATACAGTATTCGCCAGGCGTCAGGCTCGCTGAGTTCTAGCATCCGCGAGTATCGCACCATTTGGGGACGAACATTTCAAAATTCTAATACTACGGATTACTGGTGCAAAAATTACCTCTTTGAACGTATTCCGCCCTAGCTCCTTTGATAACTGACTGCGAGCACTTTTCAGGGCTCCGAATGATGACGAAAGTCTTGAAGGCATGGACATTACGTACGTACGAGGAAGAACTGCGAGAAAAGAGAACAACTCCGTTGAATTGCTTTCAAGAGACCACCGGCTAACCAGACCCCTCACTCAGACATGCATACACCTTGCTACTCATGAATGGCGAGCTTTTCGAGGCACCAATCAACAAACATAAGCCCAATCTTGTGGGTGCTGAACAACAATCGCCATGTCGAGTTCGCGTGCTAATCAATGTTCGAAGAAAATACTCGACATCGGCACAGGAACTGGTATCTGGGCCATGTGAGACAAAATGCTTAGGCTTTTCGTTATGTGTGTAAGGAGAATTGTCTAACATGCCGTGATCCAGTGATGTAGCTGATATGCTACCAGCGGCTGAGGTCTTCGGAACGGACATATCGGCTGTTCAACCAGAGTTCGTCCCTCCCAACTGCATATTTGAAATTGATGACGTGCAGCTGGACTGGCTCTGGGGGCCAAATTACTTCGATGTCATTCACGCTCGCTGCCTCTACGGTGGTATCGACGACTGGCAACACATGTACGACCAGGCGTTCACACATCTCAAGCCGGGTGGTTGGTTTGAGAGTATGGAGTTCGACATCGAGGCGTATTCACTATTAGACCCTGCCATTACCGAGGATCCCAATCATGTATTCAAGAGGTGGGCTAAGCTGTTTTGGGAGGCTGGTGACGCTACAGGACGGACGTTTCGAGTGGCTCAGAAACCTGCCACGCCCGACGGCGAGATTATGATGAAAAGGTGCATGAGGGAAGCTGGCTTCGTGGATATTGTCCATAAGACATGGACGGTGCCTATCGGTAGGTGGGCAAGTGGCAAGAAATTCAAGGACATTGGATGGCTTGCATACACGTTCATGGATCAATCACTTCACGGTTGGACTTTGAAACCCCTTGGAGAGATTTTGCACTGGAGCCCGGGAAGAATCGACGCGCTAGTCGCAGAAATGCGTGAGGCTATTGAGCGCCCGGCGACAGCTGCCTACTTCGAATAGTGAGTAGATATGCCCAGCTGCGATGAAACCTATGAATAATATTGACCAATCATATCGCAGCCATATGGTTTACGGCCGAAAACCACACAATGGCGGAATGATGGACATATGACGCTTCAAGATTCCTTTGGCTGTGTTCTTTGGGAGCAAATAGGCGTATAGGCAGGAAGTTTTAAGGAGAATCCATTCACTGAAAATCACCGGTCTTGATGAGCTCTGAAAGTCAAAGTCCAGAAGAGCAGCTGCCGGTTCACATTGCTGAGGCTCGTCAATGTGGCTTCTCCCAAAAGATGCCTGCCAAGTATGTGTACTGCGAGAGACGGAACTGACAATGGGGCTGTTTAGAATGATTTCTCCAACGGCTGGAAATCCCAAAAGTATTCCAACCTAGGCCCCATTCGCCATGCCAGATCGAGGTTTCGCTTACACCAGCCCAACCCTCTTGCCAGCAACCAACGTACATGATGCGCCGTTCTTGGCTGCAGGTAAACCACATCCGCATTCTATTGATTGGCTATTCCATAGAATAAAATGGGCATTATCACACCACTGGAAACCCTCGCTGCCGCTGAACACTGATCCGAGAGCCCGTCTATTGCTTTGCATTCAGCACCCCCACCACATTCGTTCATCGCTCTCCTCCCCCTCTTTCTACAACAACCGAGTGTCGATTTACCACCACTGGAATTGATCACTGCATATTTGCCTCAGTCCCTGTTGCTCATCAACAAGTCCGGCAAAGACACTTTTATTTCTCACCTAACATGTCGCAAGAACCCGAGCCTGTGCCCGAGATCCAAGCCGTGAGTCGCCGCACAGCACGCTTGGCGAAAGATTCAAGGAAAGCTGACAGCACGCACCAAATCATAGGACCCTCAGGTCATTGCCGACCTTGAGTCCGAGGCTGGATCACTGGATGATGACACGTCAGATCGAAACAGGTGCGATTGGCTCAGCACTGATGATACCTAACTACTGAAACTGATTTCCGCGTTCAGTCTCCGAGAGTCCACCGCGTCGCTGAGCTCCAGCGTTCGCCAGTACCGCACTATCAAAGGGAGAACCTACCAAACTTCAAACACCATTGACTACTGGTGAGAAGCTCTTGAGCCCAATCATTTCGAGGGGCTGCAGGGCCATGCATGCTGATTGACTGGTTTAGGGCGCCGAATGATGACAAGCAGCTCGAGACTTTGGACGTGACGTACAGTTTATCCGTCTCTACGGACGAGGATCCGTAAAATGTAGCTGACTGGTTCTCGCGGTAGACACCATTTCACTTTGATGCTCATGAATGACAGCCTCTTCTATGCCCCAGTTCCTGTGGAGAAGGGCGACCTCGTGAGTTGTTCAGAACCTTGCTCGCACACGCTCATTGAGCTTACTTGCACGCCACAGAAAGTTCTCGACGTAGGGACTGGAACGGGCATTTGGGCCATGTAAGTTCCAGGCAACCCAAGGATCGATCAAGCACCGCATAACACACATACACAGCGACCTGGCCGACGAATTTCCCGCGTTCGAGGTAATTGGGACGGACATCTCGGCTGTGCAGCCCAGCTGGGTCCCGCCGAACTGCCAGTTCCAGATCGACGATGCCCAGCAGGACTGGACGTTCAAGAGGGACTGGTTCGACGTGATCCACGCGCGGAACCTGCACGGCGGCATCGATGACTGGCAGCGCTTCTACGACCAGGCGTACGCCCACCTGAAGCCCGGCGGCTGGTTCGAGAGCATGGAATTCGACGTCCAGGCTGGGTCCGAGAATCCTGAGATTGAGAGCGACCCGGACCACATTTTCAAGCGTTGGGCCAAGGTTGCCTGGGACGCGGGGGATGCCATGGGGCGATCCTTTCGCCAGGCCCAGTATAAGGGGCCGGATGAGGAGATCATGATGCTCAAGTGCATGCGGCAAGCTGGGTTTGTGGACATTGTGCATAAACGATGGAAGGTGCCCATTGGCGGCTGGGCCAAGGACCCATTGCTGAAGAGCATAGGCCAGTATGCGGGTCTCTTCATGGACCAGTCGCTGGAGGGATGGGTGCTGATGCCTGTCGGAGAGATCTTGGGGTGGACGAATGAGGAGATGCTCATCCTCGTCATGGAGATGCGTCAAGCGTTGAAGAGCTCGAAGACGCTGCCTTACTTCAATTAGTACGTGACGACTCTGACATGGGTAATTGATCTCCCTTCCTGGAGCTAACTTGGGAAACAGTCACATGGTTTACGGTCGCAAGCCCGAAACCCCGGCTTCGGCTTCGGCCCCGCCTGAAGCCCCGTCTCCGGCGCCGGCCCAGGCCGCTACCCCGCCTGCTGCTGATCCCGCCCATGCCCCGGCATCTTCAGCACCCCCGGCTTCGAGTGGATCTCCCTCGGCAACCCGAGATGCTGCGGCTGCGTCCCCAGGTCCTGCTGCGTCGGATAACTAACAACAATGCAGTGTCAAATGACATTCGTGTGGATTTGTTCTATGGCAAGCCCCTTGAAGTAGGCGATAATGGAAGAAAAGAATTAGAAAGAATCTCATTCGGAATTCGAAAAGCAAACATGCTACTGTTACCAAGAGTGCTCATCTCCGCTGTGTGTAGCTGGGCGATTCCGACAATTCCGCCGTCAGTGTCAAGCTTCCGCAAACAGCTACGGACCAATCACAACCGCCAATTGAAGCAGCTCTGACACTGCGGTATGTCTCCTATTCTCCGCAGGACTCAAGCCGCTGACATCCGTCTTCCCCGCATCATCCTCCGGCGTACATGCATTCCCGCCGCAAAGGCGCCCCATTCGGCATGGAAAGGCTAGTTGCGGGCTTTCCGCTGTGTACTCGTAAGGGCGTCACCAGCCAACATGCCATCCTTCGTTTGAGCATGTCTTAGCCAGGAGCAGCTCACATAAGATGAGGCCAGGCACCTCCTGGGCCGCACCCGGGTAGCACCATCCGTCACCAGAATCACATCACCAACAACTGCCCACACCCCTTGACCTCCAAGATGGCCGACCAGCATGATTACATCCTCTACTCCTACTTCCGCTCCTCCTGCTCCGCGCGCCTGCGCATCGCCCTCAACGCCAAAGCCATCCCCTACAAGACCGTCCCGACCAACCTCCTCAAGGACGAGCACCTCTCCGCCGCCCACCGCGCGCTGAACCCCTCCGGCACCGTGCCGCTGCTCGTCAACCGCGCCGACGCGGACTTCAAAGTCACACAGTCCGTCGCGGCGCTCGAGTACCTCGAGGAGACGCACCCGGACGCGACGCCGCTGCTGCCGCAAGACGCGAAGCGCCGCGCCGCGGTGCGGAGTTTGGTGAACATCGTCTGCTGCGACATCCAGCCGGTGACCAACATGCGCATCATGCGGCGTGTGAGGGCGCTCGGCGGAAATGCGGAGCAGTGGAATCGCGAGCTGATGGCGGACGGGCTGGCGGCGTATGAAGCTGTCGCGAAGCAGTGGGCGGGCAGGTGTTCTGTGGGGGATGAGATGACCATGGCGGATGTGTGTTTGCTCCCTGCGGTGTGGAACGCGGAGAGGTTTGGGGTGGATTTGAGCGTGTATCCGACTATTGGGAAGGTGGTGGAGGGGTTGAAGGAGAATCCGGCGGTTGTGAAGGCGCATTATTTTAATCAGCCTGATACCCCTGATGAGTTGAGGATCAAATAGACATCACACGCTTGACATGTCGTGAGAGGAAGTACATAGCCATACCGAAAATCAAACATTTCCATCTAAGCTTGAGATCCCGATTTAATTCGCCTCTATTCACGTGTCCTTGAATTCACAATCTCATGATATTTCATCTCAATCAATTCTATTCAATTACTTTTCACGCCTACAACACTTAGAAGAGAGGCAACGCGGCCTCAATCTTGCCAGAAACCTCGCCGAACCCGACCAGCGCACCGTCCTGCCCGCTCCAGCCGCGGATGACCAGCGTGTCGCCGTCCTGCAGGAACTTGCGCTCCTCGCCGCCGTTCAGCTTCACGGCCTCCTTGCCGCCCTTGGTCTGCTCCAGAATGCTGCCCTCCGTGCCGGACTCGGTGCCCGAGATCGTGCCGGAGCCGAGCAGGTCGCCCGGGCGCAGGTTGCAGCCGGTGATGGTGTGGTGCGCAATCATCTGCGGCCACGACCACAGCAGGTTCTTGGAGTTGGTGCGGCTGATTGTTGTCTTGTTTCCGTTGGCGGCTGCGGAATCGCACGTTAGCATAGGCATCACGAGAGATTCGTGACGTGGGGTGATACTCACTGATCAGGTCAACCTCCAACTCAATGCCCAGAAGGTTATCCTTCTTCGTCTCGCGCAGATACGGCTGCAGCTCCGTCTTGTTCTCAATACCCGCCGTCTTCGTCGCCTCAAGCGCGTCCGCAAGCACCACCCAGGGACTAATACTCGTTCCCATGTTCTTGCTCGTGAACGGGCCGAGCGGCACGTACTCCCACGCCTGGATATCGCGCGCGCTCCAATCGTTCATCAGCACGTAGCCAAAGATGTGCTGCTCCGCCTCGTCCACGGGCACCGGCTCGCCGAGCCTATTCTCGCGACACAGAAACATGCCCATTTCGAGCTCGAGGTCCAGCCGCTCGCAGGGCGCCAGCACGGGCACCTTCGGGTCGGCGGCCGGGTTCTTGAGGATCTGGCCCCACGGCCGGCGGATCGGCGTGCCGGACACGACGACGCTCGAGGCGCGGCCGTGGTACGCGACGGGGAGGTGCACGTAGTTGGGCTGCAGCGCGTTGGCGGGCCCGCGAAAGAGCACGCCGACGTTGTAGGCGTGGTTCTTGCCGGCGTAGAAGTCGGTGTAGTCGCCGATGGCGAGGGGCAGGTGGTTCGTCACCTCGGCGGCGGGGATGAGCGCGCTCTTGCGCAGCTCGGCGTTGTCCTTGAGCAGCCCCGCGTGCGGCGTATTCTCGGCCAGGATGGACTGGAGGTATGTGCGGACTTCCTTGTGAATGGGCCTGCCGAGCGCGGCGAAGTCGTTGAGGGTGGGTGAGGAGAAGACGGCGAGGCGCTCTTGGATTGACGGCAGGGCGTGGAAGCCGCCGGCCTTTGCGAAGGCCTTGAGGTCGAGGGCGTAGTCGCCGATTGCGACCGCGGGGCGGTGCGTCGGGTCTGACTTTGTGGAGATGATGCCGAAGGGGATGTTGGCCAGGGAGAAGTGGCTCTTTGGCGAGACGGTTACCCAGGAGCTCGACATGGTGACGACTGTGTTTGTGTAATTGATTCTTCAATTCCTCTGCTGGGTCGGATTGGCGATGTAAAGGAATTGGCCTTTGAGCTGCGACTCTGAGAGATTGAAGCTTTGAAGCTCTCCGGGTACATGTGAGGTCATCTCTTGTTTTGGAGTGTTGCTGCGGCGCTCAGGTACGGCATTCCGCAATTCCAATTCCGGCGCAAGCCGAGCGGAAAGGCAAGGAAGCCGGGCCGCCGCGGAATGGGGGGAACACTGCGGGGTAGCTCGGCGCCGTGGCGGGGTAGCAACATGAGGAAAAGGCAAAGCCGCAGGTATGCGACACAAGGTCCTTTGATGTCGTTTTTCCGCCGCAAGATGCACCTCTTCACCCACGGATGCTGCTGGGTGTTGCATCTTCGGGAGCTAACGTCTCGGCGCAGACTTGTCCCGTCTTGGTGTCGGACTCGATTGAAATTTCCCGCAGAGCCTCTCAGAAGTACAGATTCTGGTGAGACTTTGACAACTCCTTGGCTTTGCTGTGGCTGTCAGGCGCGTTTCTGCTGCCGGTCTGAGCTGTGTTGACTGGTGTCATGGGCGCGAGGAACTGAGGCTCAATGGGTATGTCGACGACAGGTTGTGGATTGGACATTGGCGTCCGCTCAACCGACGGCTGGGGAAGAGCGAGCTGGTCTGATACAGACGACATCAGCGACTGAGGACTCGCTGCGGGCAAGTCGGTAGCTGCATCGTTACTCTCAGTGGCCTTGGACCGGAACCAGGCCTGGATGTCGGTCGAGGTCTGCAACGGGAGACTCTCCCATTCTTTGACGCGGTCAACTTTGTTCTGTCTGGGAGTCCACGCCGCCTGCGACAGCAGTGCCGGTGATGATGCAGCATCGTATGTTTGACTGTCCATTGTGCCGGAAAGCACCCTGAACAGAGCAGCCTCAGTCTCGGCCAGGCGAGTCTCGAGTTTGTTCAGGTACCCATTGGGAATTCCTCTGTAACGTTTGATGAGTATTGCGACAGTAAGGAAGTAAATGCAACACCATGGAAAAGTATTTACGCACCTCTTGCTCTGTTCGGGATACTGACATCTGCCGGGCTCGTGGCTGCATTGGAGGCAAAAGGGCCTGCGGGGATGCGTCAGGGTCTTGGCCAGACAGACAGGGGCCCTCGCTACTCACAGCTTTCGGTCACACTAGAGACGGTGTTAGTCAATTGGCAAAGTGACATATAGGACTCCCCAGTTGAGCCCTGGTTGTCGAGTGTAAGTGTCATGAGGAACATACTCACTCTTCGCTTCCTCTGGCGACAACTCTCGCAGGCAATGGGGCTCTGGAAAGTGCTGCTGTTGCCGGCCTCTCTCTCGCTGCTGTTCCGCGACATAATTCTGTGCAATGAGTATACCGAGTGAGTGTCAGGTGCCTGGTCGTATGTACAGTATCTCTCTCTCTCCCTGGTCGATCGAGGATCTACGGCGTAAAAAGATCGAGTTCAAGAACAAAAGTCCATCGCCCGTGCGGACAAAGAAAAGTCCGCAGACGCTCCACTTTCCGGAGACTGCCGTGGCGCCGTCTCCACTTTCGTCCGACGTCGCGCCCCGATGCAGCGCGTCTCGCTCTCGTCTCCTTTCTCACTCACAGTCACCACCAGCCACAGAAAGAAGAATATCTCGTTGTGCATCGATCTAACTGACCCCGGGCTTGGCATCCCAATTTTTTCTCACTTCCCTCCTGCATACCGGACAGGTCAGACAACATTCCCTTCTTTCGAACCCCTCGGGACACTCGCCTTCGCCATCTCTCTTACTGATTGCGTCCCTCCACGCATCGCATCATGCTCCGGGTCCCCACCGTCCCTCGCGCCGTCCACTGAAGACGGCTTGTTTCTGGTCTCTACTCCTTGCTTCTCTACTACCTCTACCCCCTTTCTCACCTTGACCTTCCCATACCCCCTCCCCTCAGGATCGCCCGTCGGCGTCGACTGACCTTCCATCTCCCCGAATGGACGCTGTCGAGTCGCCCAATGCCACCTCCGAGTCTGGAACCCTAAGCCCGGCGCACTTCAACCACTCACGCAAGCGAAAGCACTCGGGCTCGACCGACCGTCCCACCCGCGAGTATGGGTTGATGCGCGACACGGGTAAGCATGACACCGCCCGCTTCGTCGGCAGCGGCAGCGGCATTCACTTCATCCGGGGCGTCTACGTCAGGCTCGCCCGCAAGTCCGCCCTTCGCACCTCCTCGTCCTCTCAGGCCAACAACATCAACGACCTCGTCCCCGGCGAGGACGACCAGCTGCAGCGCGAGAGTTCTTCTCGTGATGGAGACGACCTCAGTCTGTGGAGGCCGCACGAGCTGGCGCCGGAGGGTGAGGGCGATGATGCTAACCCTTCGTTTGAGCAGCTTGTGGAGTGGTCCAAGAGCTACTTTGAGGCGTGGCATCCAACGCTGCCCTTCCTCAGCGCGCCTGATGTGCTGGGTCTCTTTGAAGAGGTGAGCGCGAATGGCATCGCTGCTCTGGGCCACCTCGAGAGGTCAATTGTCAAGTCGATATTGTCCATTTCGCTGGCTGATAGCAGGCAAAGAGCTCCCTTTGCTCGGCCTGTGCCAAGCTCCCTTGTCTTTCGAACAGTCGAAGAGGCAATGTCTGCATCGCAGTTTGCACTCTACCAACCGGCCTCAATACAGGCCACCCAAGCAGCACTCGCCATACAGCTCTTTCTCGTATCGATGCTGCGGCTCAACTCGGCTTCTCGACTAGGCGGGCTGATTGTCCGCATGGCCTTCCACCTCGGCCTCCACCGCTGTCCCTCACGATACCCATTCTTCACCAAGGAGGAAGCCCACATGCGTCGAAGGGTGTTTTGGTGCATCTACTGTAACGAAAGATTTCTCTGCCAGGCATTAGGGCTGCCCCTGGACATCCGAGACGACGATGTCGACGTATGCTACCCCGGCGAGGAAAGACACGGAACACCACTCGACGGCGAAGACAACCGCCTGCAGCTCCTCACCTACCTCGTCAAGCACGCCAGAATACGGGGTCTCATTCTCGAGCTGCGGAACAAGTCCATACACACCCGTGACGACACCGCAGATCGCGCCAGCTACGTCCAAGCCGAGCTCGCAAAATGGTCCAACGAGATCCACGATGCGGTCGAGGACGAGCCGCACCCGGGCGAAGCCCCTGACGAGAACACGCCGCAGCCCCCAATATCGTCGAGCCACCGTGTGTTCCTGCTCCTCCTGAAATACGAGTCCATGATCTCGCTCAACAGGCCGATGATGACGTCGGACCCGTCGAGCCCTGCATACTCTGCAGGATTGCAGAATTGCATCTTTGCGGCAAAGTCGATTTTCATCGCGCTGAAGCGGTATCTGACGCAGCACAAGATGTCAGATGACCCGACGAGCGCGTGTCTCTCTGAGCCGATGCTGCAGCCTTCGTTTACATGGGCTGTCTGGATCAGCGCGTTTATTCTTATCTACGCGGCGTTTGAGAGGCAACTGCCGCTATCAAGCGCGTTGAAGTGAGTGAAAACGCCTGCGATGAAAGGAACCTTGCGTATATACTAAGACAAGTGTTGCAGACACGTCGAATCAGGAAAAGACATCCTCCGCCACATCGCCTCCCGCGACACCTCCTGGCCAGAATACTGCCTCTCCGCCATCGACGAGCTCACGGCAGCCGTTCGCGAACTCTCCGCACCCCACAATCCGCTACGCAGACAAACCAGCGGCCAACAACACCACCCCCCAAACCACCAGCCTAGATCCAGCGAACCCATGCACACGACCCGACCGGGGAGCAGCCCAAGCCGCTCACGCCACCCGCGCTCCCAGTCCGTCTCCGGCCAACCAGGCACCTCGAACCTGCGAACGCGCTTCTCCCCGTCGGTGGCAGCATCCTCCGGACGCCCCGACGACACCATCCCCGCTGCCGCGGACACCATGTCCTGGACGCAGACGCAGAGCGACGGGCTGGAGGATGCGAGCGGCAGGTGGCCCACGCAAGCATCCCCGGCCTCCGGCCCGCCTCTCGCGGCGTGGTCCGCGAGTCCGGGTGCGCAGTCGTTCCAGGCAACCGCGCCGCAGGACTCGCCCAACTTCGACAGCCAGCCGTTCTCGCTGGCGCTGGCGGCGACGTCGTTCCCGGCTGTGAATAATGCCGAGACCGGGGCGCCAGGTGAGGGACAGGAGTCTATGGTGTGGTATGACCAGTTGTTTGCGAATTCGTTTGGGGCGATTGATTATCCGTTTCTGGCGGCGGCGCAGTTTGATCCGTCGGTGGATCCTACGTGGTCGTATTTGCGATGAGGTGAAGATTAGGCAGGTTGGATATTCGGCGTTCTGTCAAAAGGGAGAAAGCTTTGAGTCAATATCTGATTCCTACATGTGCGCTCGAACTTACCAGGAGTTACGTTTATCACGTAGAAACTGGAGGGCTAGATCTGAATAAGACGCTTCACGGCAATTATAATGATAAACAAGTAAATGTCTGTGAAGAGTAAGGTAACGTACGGCAAACGTTGGCGATCAATAAGGAAACATTTCACAGTTCACGAGAAACGGAATAATGGCTCGTGTTCATGTATCAGACCGGCCAGCTTCATTAAACAATTCGTCAAATCTAAGCCTTCCAGACCCATTGATATGTACATCAGCACCATTCATGCCGGTCCATCGACCGTCCCACGGAACCACTGTTCAAGCTCTTTTTTGCCCCAGTAGCTTAATCTTTCTCCATCATGTTTCATTTTGATCCAATCAGTAGGCGTACTTGGTCGTGCTGGCGCCCAGCTTCTTGTTCGTCTGCATCAGCCAGAACCGCAGCGCCCAGGTCCCCGCAATACACGCGAACGCGAACGCGGCGTTGCTGGCCATGGCCGTCAGGTAGCGCGGACCGTCGCTCTTGGGGTAGAGGTAGGCCGTGTACACGTAGGACGCGTTGGCGATGACGTTGACGATGCCGATGCTGACGGACTTCTTCTCGGGGGTGGAACCGAGGGTTGCGGAGACCCAGCCAAGGATGGGGGCGTTGACGGCGTAGGCGCCTGACAACCGTCAGTATGTCATTGGTATTGGGGAAGAGAGAGCATGGAACGTACCGGAAGCGAAGAGGAAGCAGGAGACATAGCGCGCTGCTGTGTTAAGCGTCGCGCAGGAGATGACGAAGCCGATGATGGCTAGGCCCATGCACCCGGTGATATGCCAAGTTCTCTCGTTGTACTTGCCGGAGGACAGACCGACCATGTAGCCAAAGAAGCCGGAGACGAGGTAGGGCGGGCACGTCAGCACCAATGTGATGGTCGAGTTGAAACCCAGGGAGCCAATGACCGTGGGGAAGAAGTTGTTGAACCCGCAAGCCGAGAGATGCATGTTCTGGATAAAAGCAAGCAGCCACAGCCTCGGATCACGAACAGCCTGCTTCAACCCAGCCATGGCACCCTTGCTCTCCTCAAGGCCAACAGTGTCCCTGAGCATCCTCTCGTGCGCGAGCTGGCGCTCCTCCGGCTTCAGCCATCTTGTCGTGAGCGGGCTGTCCGCCAGCGTGAACATGCCGATGAGCGCGACGCCAAAGGTGAGGCAGCCCTCGATGATGAAGAGCCACTGCCAGCCGCTGAGCCCGTGGTTTCCGTCGACGGTGTTGAAGACAGCCGCGGCGATGAGGCCCGAGAAGGAGGTCGCGAAGATGTTGCCCGTGTACAGCACCGAAAGGCGTGTGGCGATCTCCTTACGGGTGTAGAAGATGGAGAGCATGTAGATGGCGCCCGGGTAGAAGGGGGCCTCGGTGACGCCGAGGAAGAAGCGCACGGCGACGAGGCCGGCGTAGTTCTTTGCGAGGGCGGTGCAGGCGGAGACGACGGCCCAGGCCATCATGCAGCAGCCCATGTAGATGGATGGGCGGATATGTTGGGAGGACATGAGCATGTTGGAGGGAATCTGCATTAGGAGGTAGCTGGGAGGGAGGGAGTTAGTTGTTGGGGGGCTTTTGGAGGTTGGCTGGAGAAGCGTACCCGACGAAGAGGATTGAGATGCAGGTGTTGTATTGGGAGCCTTCGAGGCCTAGGTCTTCTTCGAGGCCGTCGAGGCGGGCTTGGGCGATGGCGTTTCGATCGAGCTAGATGGAATGTCAGTTGAATGTAGACTCTTGTTTCGTGTTTGACGCACATAGTTGAGGAAGTACATAGCCCCTGGATTCAATAACATTAATCTTAGTCTTCCAGTCTGATGTAACAGTTTCTCTTACAGAGAGTTGGCATGATTCTCCAATCAAGCTTTCTCACAAGAGCAATCTCCTCGGCGCTGGTCTTCTTAACCGCGCCAGAGTAGTCACCCCCGGCCTGGATCACACCGCCCTTCTCGTCCTCGCCCGACACCTCGACGAAGTTGTCATGAGGCTTGGACTCGAGGTCCCCGTGGTGCTTCTCAGACGCCATCTTGGTGATGCAAGTTGGGATGTTGGAGTTCGGGCGAAAGTTTAGACGATCAAAGAAAGGGGGAAGGTTGGTTGGCTGGCGAATCAAGCAGCAGCAAGGGGGGAAAACAAGAGACTGCTTTGGTCCGTGAGTTCAGGAAAGAGAAGATCAGACTGAGCAGCAAGCCAGTTGCAGCTCGCTCTTAAGTATGTCTCGATCGGCCAAACTTTTACCAGGGATCTCACCGTCCTCAGTCGGGGGTAACTCCACGGGGTTGTATTCGATCATGCCATGTTTCTGGGGAGGGTCAAGCGCTCTTTGGCTCGCTATCGCACTCTGACCAAGTGTTTTCTGGGGTCTCTTCGCGTCCCAACAATGAGACCATTACCCTGGCTCCCCCGGACCCAGATTAGCTCCAGCGGACAAAGACAGCACCGGGGCGTTTGGGGTAACTTTGCGGGGAATGCGGGGGACGGGTCTGGTTTACAGGTCTGTTCGTGCATTCTCCATGAGGGGTAGTGCTACGCTAGGAGCATATGTTCGTCGAGATTGGTCTGGCTGAGGTTGGTTGACGGGTCCATCGCGTTGTGAACCCGGTTGGATGGGTGTGTGGAGGCTTGTCCGGATCCAGAGGCGTGGGCCTGACTTACCCCGGATAGCTAAAATGGCTACTAGTTCAGACTCGAGCGTGGGGTTTTGTTGATCCTGGGTCGCGAGAACGTGGCCTGGACGTATCAAACGGTGGGTAATGGGTGAAGAAATCCGGGGTAAAACATGCTGTCGGGTCAGTTGAGGTCTGTGAGTTGGTCTAGCAGCTGTCAACTGATCTCCTGAAGCTGCTGGGTCTCTAAGAACCTGTAACATGTTGGTGGTCTGGACTTCACTGGGAATGTAGGGCACGGATATTACGTGAGGGAGCAGAATAGCGGCTTCATAAGTTCATAGTCTACGCTTTCTCAACGCGCAGAACTGTTCTATTAGAGTCTAGAATAACGCGGACATGAGCCTTCTTCTCTTCCGTGAAGAACGACTCCTGCGTCAGTCTGTCTAGGTACAACTCATAAGCGGGCATGTAGCCCTGCACAAAACGGATGACCTGCGCGTCCGTCATTCCCGCACCTTTCTTCTCCCGCAACGCCCTCTCCTGGTCCAGCCGCCAGTGGTACACATTCACCAGCTGGTCTGTGCTAAGGTGGAGGAACGCGTCGAAGCGCCAGGGGCCCATGAAGGCCTCGCAGTACCTTTCCAGGTTTTTGTTGATGAGCAGCAGGTGCTCCAGGCTGTGGCCCGCCAACGTTGTCGTCGACAGCTGCGCTTCGCCATCGGAGGAAGTGCTGTTTGAAGAGGCTGCCTTGGCCTTGTTCCACTTCTCCTCGACCTGCTCAGCTGATAGCGGCTGGAAGCCAAGACACCAGCCCTCGAAGATGAGGACCTCCAGAGGCGGGCTCCGCGGCACGGTGTCCCACTCTGACACAGGCACGCGACCGCCCTCGCCGCTGAAGAGGCTTTTGTCGAACGCAGGCCACTTGATGCCCTCAGAGCTGCCGCCAGCACTCTGGCAGACATCGTCAAAGAAGCGCCGCGCGAGCGCCTCGTCGTGCGTACCCGGCTGGCCGCGGGTGCGGAGGAGCCCGTTCCCCGGGTTGGACTCGCGCAGAGCGACGAGCTGGTCGTGGTCGTGGTAGAGGTCGTCCAGTGAGAGCGTCCGCGTGTTGACGCCGTGCTTGGCGTTGAGGGTCTGCGTCAGAGCCGCTGCCCATGTCGACTTGCCACTTCCTTGGAGCCCCGACAAGCCAAGAATGAACGGGGTTGAGGAGCCCGCCTGGTGAGCCTTCACGGCCGGCAGGATGTGCTGCAGCACGGCATCAACGGCGGATGCGTCGATCATGGCTTTTCTGACCTTAACCTACCTCAAGAGGCAGGATGGAGGGGGAAGGTGAGATAAGAGAGGTTCCGCGCAAGAGCCCCGACAGATGTTCCACGCGGGAGAGCGGAATGCGGCTGTTATTATCTTTTGGAGAAAGATTGCAAAATTCGACCGCCGCTGAAACTAATCGAGATCCAGAATAGCTGCATGAAAGTACTTGCTGCGGCCGCCGGTGTTGAGTGAGTTGAGTCGTGAAGAGAAATAACTCAATGCCGTCTCGAAAGATCACACGAGTGAGTGCGGGGTGGTCTTGGTCCGCGGGGTAAGAAAAGGCCGCGGACATTCGCAACACCGCTCCCCGGACCCCAGATCGCCGCCTCCACCACACACATCTGCCAACTCCACAATCTCCCGATGTTGGCGGCATCAATCCCGAAGATGTTTCGCGTTCACGCTGAAGATCTAGCCGTTGTCGGCGAAGCTCGACCGATTACAAAAGAAGACACCATCACGACGTGTCTCCAACTCCCATTGCATTCTCCAATACAGCCTCATCTGCCTTGACCCCTCCCCCCAGCAGTCTGAAAACTCAAGTTGAGCTGCAAGACAAATCCCCTCACATATCCCTCAACACCAAATAACTGAGTGTCCGGTCTTCTCTCCTAAACCCCTCTCAAAACCGCCACCATGTCGCCCAGCGCGCTCCCCGCCAAGAAGTCCTACAGCATCGCCTCCATGGGGGCTGATGGCATCGGCCCGGAGGTCATCGACGCTGGCGTGGAGGTCCTCAAGGCCCTCTCCGAGACCCTGGGCACCTTCGACCTCGACTTCACCGACTACGATTGGAGCTCCGAGACCTACAAGAAGACCGGCAAGTACATCCCCGACGGCGGCCTCGACCAGCTCAAGAAGCACGACGCCATCCTCTTCGGCGCCGTCGGTGCCCCCGGTAAGTAGCCCCATGTTCCCCAGCCTCCGCGATCATCCCCCGGACTAACCGATCGGCAGACGTCCCCGACCACATCTCCCTCTGGGGTCTCCGCCTGGCCATCTGCCAGCCCTTCCAGCAGTACGCCAACGTCCGCCCCACGCGCGTCCTCCGCGGCACCCAGTCCCCCCTCCGCAACTGCGCCGAGGGCGACCTGGACTGGGTTATCATCCGCGAGAACAGCGAGGGTGAGTACGCCGGCCAGGGCGGCCGCTCTCACCGCGGCCTCCCCTGGGAGACTGCCACTGAGACGGCCATCTTCACCCGCCACGGCGTCGAGCGCATCGTCCGCTTCGCCTTCGAGACTGCCCAGAGCCGTCCCCGCAAGCTCCTGACCTTTGTCACCAAGAGCAATGCCCAGCGCAACGGTATGGTTCTCTGGGACGAGGTCGTCTACGACGTCGCCAAGGACTTCCCCGACGTCACCCTCGACAAGATGCTGGTTGATGCCATGACCACGAGGATGGTTCTCAACCCCAAGAGCTTGGACACC
This sequence comes from Colletotrichum sp. SAR 10_66, assembly GCA_028639655.1. Taxonomy (NCBI): domain Eukaryota; kingdom Fungi; phylum Ascomycota; class Sordariomycetes; order Glomerellales; family Glomerellaceae; genus Colletotrichum; species Colletotrichum sp. SAR 10_66. The sequence continues at coordinate 5,373 of JAQIUS010000088.1, read as the reverse complement.
ATCGTCGCTACCAACCTGGTACGTCCCATCTGCCTCTGCCCCTGACCATGAACCATCAAAGCTAACAACCCACTCAGCACGCCGACATCCTCTCCGACCTGGCCGCCGCCCTCGCCGGCTCCATCGGCATCGCCCCCACCTCCAACCTGGACCCCACGCGCAAGAACCCCTCCATGTTCGAGCCCATCCACGGCTCCGCCTTCGACATCACCGGCAAGGGCGTCGCCAACCCCGTCGCCACCTTCTGGACCGCCGCCGAGATGCTCGCCTGGCTCGGCGAGAAGGGCGCCGCCGACAAGCTGATGGAGGTTGTTGAGAGCGTCACCGGCAAGGGCATTGTCACCGCTGACCTTGGCGGCAAGGCGACAACGAAGGAGGTTACTGCTGCTGTTGTGGCGGAGATCAAGGAGAAGCTCGTCAAGAAGGCTTAGGAGAAGAGGGGTCTGGGTATGAATATAGAATTACGACTATGCATGAGGAGCATCTCGATATATCTGAGGGATACCGCGGAGGATGGATAGATTGAGCGTTGGTGTATAGATACATGAATGACAAACACAGTAAAAGTCAACCCTTCATATGTGGCGCATCCGCTTTTTCTGGGTCTACGCTCTTCGTTGTTCATGACCTCAGCCGCAAAATAAGAAATTTTCCACAACAGACGCCACTTCCACACGTCAGCCGGCCATACCGTGTTACGCAGCTGAGGACTGGAATCAAACTAAACACATAAGAACACTCCTCATACTCCCTGCCTTCGACAGTTGCAACCCACTGTCAGCCTGCCAAGCTTAATCATACGGCCTCCACTGTCTTGCTGGTGCACAGCATATGCAACTAGATAATTGAGTTATGCCCACAAACGAGCCTGGGCGACAGAAGTGGACGATGGTGCGCATAGAACTCAGGATAACTAGTGTGGTGGAACAGTAAGCCTAAGACGCCCCAGACCAGAGCTCGTGTCGAATCTCACATAAAACAAGGGATTTCTTCTGTTGAGGCACATGGAAAGTCTTCCCTCTTCCATTCTTTCACCGATTTGCAGACGGGAGTTCTCTCTCCACTCGTCAATTCAGCGGAACTCAATTTTGCGATGCCCAATCCCACGACTTTCAAGCCTTTTGTAACGACCCTCAAGCTCTCTCTCGGGGAGTGGGAAGGATCCATAGCGTACACATTTGCACCTCAGACAACACCGTTTACGCCGCCCAGGGGCAGATGTGGTAGTCTGCCTCAGGCTATCAGATGCCAGGCCAAACCTGAGAACATCACATCCGGCGTAATTTGCCTGGCCGACATGGTTGTGGATTCAACCACCACGACGCTGCCAACCGAGTGCTTCCCAGAAACCTACGATAAAATTTGGAGACCAATCAGCAACAGCTTCAGTAAGCATCCATGTGAAAGGCGAAGTTGTGTAAATCAACAACATTCTAATCCAGATGTGATTTTAGGTAACCAGCCCGGGCTGGCGTATCCGGGGACGGCTTGCATCAGCGGTTGGACCTCTGCCTGCAACACGACCGTCCACTTGAAAAGTGGCCAAGAAGTTTCGCAAACATGGTGCTGCCCTCCAGGGGGTTGGACATGTTTGACAGTTGACCCGGGGGAGACGCCTTTCAGAGACTGTGTCAGCATGCTCAGCACGCCGACCGAAGTCTGGGTCAACAATCTTGCGACCACGGGCAGCAGTGAGACAACACTATGGAGTTCCTGGCGAAAAGTCACTCTGTCAGATCTGCCCAGCTCGGGTCCCATCAAACTGAAGCACCCGCCGTTCCCGCTATACGGCATAATTCCTCCGGGCGATGGAGACAATTCCCAGAGTGGCTTGGCCACGGGGGCAATCGCTGGGATAGCCGTCGGGATAGTGGTTACTGTTCTTATTCTCATAGGCATCGCGGTATTTGTCTGCCTGCGAAAGAGAAAGGAAAAACGTCTCGCCCAAAGTCAGGTCACCGCTGCTGTAGAGGGTGATCCCCACTTCAAGGGGCTGGGCTACGACACCAAGCAGGAACTTCCTGGTCATGGCTCGGAATCACGAGAACTTCAGCCAATATCACCGCCACCGGTAGAATTATCTTCACAGACAAAACCTTCAGAAGTGGAAGGGCAGCCTCCTGTGGAGCTGGCATCATGATTGAATCAGGGGAGATAGAATGGTATGCCATTACTCGTTTATCTATAGATTTTGGAGAGCTAAATCTTCCTACGTTGGTATCATCGTTTACGGTTGTTTCCAAAGCAATGTTTAGCTTTCAATGATAGCTTGCTCGAAGTAGGACTAAGTTAGCTCTAACCTGCTCCACAAACCTAAGTATCGAAGCCTAGCTCAATGATCCTCTTCTTCCTTAGTCTTGAGTTGCTTCCACTCCATTAAAAGCCCGGCTGCACTGGCCATCGCTGCAGATGCCACAGCCACGTACAGAGACGTAGTCGAGGCGTCCCGATAAGCTTGCGCAACGAATGGTAGAAGCTGCGGGTCAATATGTGAAGGGTTGATATTTGACGCTCCCAGGTCGGTGATTTTGGTAACATTTCCGGGTTGGAGCCGCGATCCCAGATGGCTGGTCAGTGTGTTCATGAAGACCGATTGGGCGATGGGTGCCCCTAGCACAACGCCTAAGCTTTGCGAAAAACCATTCAAGCCATTCGCAATCGGTATATCTGCCTCGCAGAGGACGTTCCGTAAGGCAGTGAGCGGAACCTGACCGCCGAAACCGAGGCCAATACTGGTCAAAACTTCATACCCTATGATTTGTCCAGCGTTGCTACCGGTGGTGAGGGTCGACAAGAGTCCGCTGCCAAGAGAGAACACCGCTCCACCTAGCACCAGCATTGGAACGTAGTGCTTCGTGTACGTGATCAACGCCCCTGAAGCGATGGTTGCCAGCGTCTCTGGCCCCCCCAGTGCGAGCATGTATAATCCAGCTATGCTCGGAGACAGGCCTTTGGCAGCCTGGAGGTAGAACGGCATGTAATACGCCAAGACAGTGACAGCCAGATACGTACACGTCGTTGCGATACAGCCCAGTCCGACGGTTCGCTGCGTGACGATGCGAAGAGGCACAAGAGCTCTGTGTGCAATTTGAAATTAGCGTGCGCAGGTATACCCCTCTTGAATGAACGTGATGAATGGCTGGGCTCAAGGTTTACGGAGGAGGATGATAGCCATGTCTAACTCACTTGTCTTTCTGCTTGATTTGCAGTAATAAAAATAGAGAAAACAATATCCCAAACCCAATCAAACACCCAAGAACGTTTCTGTTAGTCCACGGCAAGAGATTACCACCCCACTGAAGGCCCAAAACCAGGCAGATCATGGAGCTTAATATTAGAATGCTACCTGTAGGATCCAGCCTCATGAGCTTGTCTCTGAGTGGAATTTTGGTAGAAGGTCTGTGAGGCTCTGAGAAAGTCATCCAAACCAAGACCATACTAATAGCAGATAGTGCTTCCATCATATTACGGTCAGCCTATAACCAACAATCAGACAGGATTCCATTGAGCACCTACGTAGGTTGAGCCAAAACCCGAATCGCCAAGTCAGAACGCTTTCCGTGAAAGCACCTCCGAGTACTGGACCTGCGAGGGCCGCTGTCATCATCATAGAGCCCATCAGCGAGATCATCAAAGGCATCTTCGCTTTCGAAACGGTGTAACCGCCGATATTTAGAGCACCTGACGCCACGCCACTGGACCCTAGACCTTGAACGCCTCGGCCGATAATCAAGGTCATAGAATTTGGTGAGACAGCGCAAATGGTGGAACCTGGTATAACATTACTAACTGAACGTGGAATCAAACGGCCGAGAAATCTGAAAGACGCTGCACAATCAACTTACCCATGATGACAGTAGCCAGACTACAGCAGAATGTGTATTTCATAGAGAAGAGAGTATACAACTGGCCATAAATGGGCTGAGTTGCAAGCCGAGCAAGCGAGAAAGCTGCGACGTACCAAGCCGCGTCACGAAGGCTTTTGAACTCCGTTGTAATCTTAGGAACACTCGTGGCTACCACCAATCACGGGTTATTTGTGTTCACTAGATATGTTGCAAAGTCACATTCGTCCGTTTGGTTGTACATACCGAGAATGTTGACATCAAGTGCCATAAGTAGCACGGCAATAAGTAGCCCCGTTACTGTTGCTGCTACCATGCGTCGTGGAGGCTTCTCTGGTTCCAGAAGTGCCGGAGCTTGATTCAGGCCATCGATGTTACTCGAAACAGAACAAATGCTGGTCCTGATCTGGCCTGGGTTGAAGCCAACTGAAAAACGTTTCTCGACATCTTGCGTTGCCCATTCCACTGCATCGATCTCTGGCAACTCCTCCTGGGGCCTTTTTTGTGGAGACCCAGAGGTCATCTTGGTCTTGCGTCGCGTAGTACTGAGGTGCTACCGATGCTCGACTCGGCAAATTTCAGATGTATAATTTATAATGACGCTGGTCGGAGAGATTATGGATGCACATGTCTGTTCCCATTCGGAGAGGGTGGGTACAGAATATTGCATAAGCAAGTCGAAAACTCCTATCGCATTAGAAGAGAAATCAGGGGAAACATCTTGGTTCTGTTTTGAAGGATATTTACACTGGTAGCAAAGTCAAAAGCCAGCGTTCCGGACCGGTTCGTCGGTCCCTTCGGGCTCATGAAAACGCATTTGATGAGCAAAGCTGAAGCGAGCCAAACCCACGGCTGGGAACGCAGTGGAGCCAGCTGAACTTTCGAATCACTGCAAATACAGAGTAGCCATGCGATAAACCAGGGTGTGCCTCCATCTTAATAAGCCCTAGATAGCACGATGAAAGTATTCATGCTGCAATCTTGTTATTGAAACAACAGCCAACAATTGATACATGCTTTGATAATGTACCGAAACGTGACTGCCCTTCTGAAAAGGCCGAGAACCTCGTACTCTCTTTGCCCTTTCTGCCCATGCCGGCAGAGTGGCGGGAAGAACTCTGTTCTAACACCTAACCTAAGATGCCATGTTTACTGCAAGATATCAACTCCCTGGTTTCCTTGTCTTCGTGGCTAACCTAAACCGGGCCCATCGTTTTGGGTTTGAACACAGCTTCCGACAAAGTCAAAATGTGGCATCGGAAATGGGGGCCTTTTCCGCCCGTTGCCTCCTAAACCCTATTTCATAAACTTCAACCACTTCAGATTATTCTGAATTGAGTTTTGGTGACGAAAAAGATGAGGTGTTCTTGCCCCGTTAATCAGGGATTTGCTCTTCACTTGCCGTTGAGTTGGTTCAGAGAAAAATCGAAAGCCGGGGCGCACCGTTAGATGAATTCGATTTAAACTCATGGCGGTTACAACATGCCCAAGTGCACCTAGGGACGTATCACGGGGCGGCGGCGCGGCG